>NLAW01001441.1:0-14130 GCA_002370915.1 Metschnikowia lochheadii | reverse complement strand
CTTGACCCTCTGGGAGAACTCCTGACCTCACAAACGTGGGTGGCGGCCCCTCCTTTTATGTTGGAGTGGGCATGCCTCCTTGTAACATTGCGGCTTAAGCGCTGTGCGTAAATCCCGCAAGCTCAGCCTTTGTGCTAACACATGTACGTAATATACTCACGCGTTAACATATCTGAAGATATAATTGGTTTGAAGACCTAGTTTGGGGGATTATGTGTATTGGTTTGTTTAATTTTGCTAGTGTGGTTTGAATTGTTTTTCTACGCTGCTATGAACCATTCTGTCTTCTTGGTTTGAATCGTTTTGCCGAGCTGGTTTGAATCATTCTGTCTTCTAGGTTCGAAACTTTTTGTCTCGCTGGTTTGAATACTTTTGAAAAACACTGTACAAAAAAAAATAGAGTATCATACAAAAAAAATAGAGTGTTTTTCAAAACTGTTCAAACCAGTGCGACAAAGTGTTTCAAACTAGCACGACGACAAAATGTTTCGACCCAAAAAGACAGAATGGTTCAAACTAGCGAGGCAAAACGTTTCAAACCACAATAGCAAAATTAAACAAACCAATACACATAACCCCAAACAAGGTACCTAGTTCCTGTTCTGTTCCGGTTGGACCCTTGATTGGTACTACAACACTCTCAAATGTAGTACATATGTGGCAATCGTCCAGATTTAAGGTTTCAAAATATTGAATTTTTATGAAGATTGGTGTGAAACATTATGCCATTTGGTTTGAAAAAAACTGTGCGGAGGGGAACGAATAATTTTGAATTATTGGTTTGTTTAATTTTGCTAGTGTGGTTCGAAACATTTTGTTGCGCTAGTTTGAATACTCTTGAAAAACACTGTAGAGTACATACAAAAATGTAGTACATACAAAAAAAAATATAGTACATACAAAAAAAAATAGAGTATCATACAAAAAAATATAGTACATACAAAAAAAAATATAGTATCATACAAAAAAATAGAGTACATACAAAAAAAATAGAGTACAGTGTTTTTCAAAATTATTCAAACCAGCCTCCAGATTTAAGAATTCAGAATATTGAATTCCAATGAAAGTTGGTGTTTGAAACATTATGACATTTGGTTTGAAAGACTTTGTAAAGAGGTACGAAACCTTTTTAATTATTGGTTTGTTTATTCTTGCTAGTTCTGGCTTCCAACCATTTTGCCCCCTTAGTTTGAATAGTTTCGAAAAACACTGTACCTTTTATTTGTGAAATCTCCACTGATTTCTTTTTATGAGCAGTTTCATTGTCATGAGTTTTGGTGACCGTAGTAAAAAAAAAAAAAAAACTGGAATTTGTGCTGGGGCTATGCAAGCCTGATCAAACTTAACATTTCTTCTTACATATGTTCAACGAACCCTATTTCAGCCTGAACTCTCCAAGAACATACTTGAACATTATTTCACTTACAAAAACCTTTTGGTTTGACATTCTTCAGGTCACGTGTTCCCCAGAACGACTGCTATTGATCAGCACTCTGGTGGTAGGTAAAAAATACGTAGTTTCTTAAGCTTACACCGGTGTGAAAAGATGAAAGTATTTATGCAATGAAGGACTTTACAAAAAAGAAAAAATGTTGTTATTGGACTCGAAGCCTCTACCTTCTAGTCTCATATACAGTGATTTTCAAAACTATTCAAACCAGCCTCGAGATTTAAGTATTCAGAATATTGAATTCCAATGAAAGTTGGTGTTTGAAACATTATGACATTTGCTTTGGAAAGACTGTGCGAAGGGGTACGGAACTTTTGTGAGTTACTGGTATGTTTAATTTTGTTAGTTCTTGTTCCAACCATTTTGCCCCCTGGTTTGAATAGTTTTGAAAAACACTGTACAAAAATATAGTACATTCAAAAATATAGTACACACAAAAAAATAGAGTGCATACAAAAATATAGTACATACAAAAATATAGTACATACAAAAATAGAGTACATACAAAAATATAGTACATACAAAAAACAGTACATACAAAAATAGTACATAAAAAATAGAGTACATTCAAAAATAGAGTACATACAAAAAACAGTACATACAAAAATAGTACATAAAAAAATAGAGTACATACAAAAATATAGTACATTCAAAAATAGAGTACATACAAAAATAGAGTACATACAAAAAAACAGTACATACAAAAAAAAATAGAGTGATGTCTTCTATTCTGAAGGGTCTTTCTGATTACGCCAGAGACTATTTGGTTCCTTATTTCCAAATTACCAAGACGATTCTAAGGCCTATACNCCTTATTTCCAAATTACCAAGACGATTCTAAGGCCTATACGGTTTTCAGGAGAGTCTGAACATCAATGGGAGAATTATGCAGAGCTGCAAGGAGCATATGTCTTGCAACTGAGGCGGGACCTCGTTCAGAGTGTCCAAGAACCTTATAAAGGCACTCCTTCGCGATATAAAGAACGTTTCTTCAACGACTCCCTCTTTAAGAGTCGGAGCAAGCAAACAAAGGTCTATTATAATCATTTAGTGACCAGTGCTACCATCAAAGACCTTGCTGAGACAAGGGACTGGCCAAGATATTGGATGAAGTTCAAGAAAACAACATGGACTCATCATCCTTATGACTATGTTCAATTATTCCACCTTGGGAATGATCTCCAACACATTTTACCAACTTCTACTTGTCCTCTTTGTGGAATTCCTTATTCCACATCAATCTTAGACAAGGTTCGACACATTTACTTTGAATGTACATTGCTGCAGTGATTTGGGAGCAATGCGAGATGACAGGTGCTCCCTCAATTCAATACGCCGTTGGAAACCCTGAAACTGATTTCAAAAAGCCTGATCTTTATTACTATTATATCAAGACTCTTATCACTTATCGGAAACCAACTAAAAGACGAATTGATATTGAATCTCCTGATGCATTGACTCCATTGATGCCAGATTTAACGCCCAAGAATACTTCATATTTCAAGCCGTTTTGTCGACGACGCTTTTAACTGCATTCCATTGAAAGGCATTTATAGACGGAGGTCTCAAAACTCACGGCGCAAACTTTTAATTCTCTAATCACTTCGGTGACCTCTCTCGGAGTTTTTCCACTTCATTCGTGAAGTTTTCTCCTAAAAACCATTTATAGACTTGTAGCCTATGAATAAACGTATATCTATATAGAGTACATACAAAAATAGAGTACATTCAAAAGTAGAGTATATACAAAAAAACAGTACATACAAAAATAGTACATACAAAAAAACAGTACATACAAAAATAGAGTACATTCAAAAGTAGAGTATATACAAAAAAACAGTACATACAAAAATAGTACATACAAAAAAACAGTACATACAAAAATAGAGTACATTCAAAAGTAGAGTACATTCAAAAGTAGAGTATATACAAAAAAACAGTACATACAAAAATAGTACATACAAAAAAACAGTACATACAAAAATAGAGTACATTCAAAAGTAGAGTATATACAAAAAAACAGTACATACAAAAATAGTACATACAAAAAAACAGTACATACAAAAATAGAGTATATACAAAAATAGAGTACATACAAAAATAGAGTATATACAAAAAAACAGTACATACAAAAAACAGTACATACAAAAATAGTACATAAAAAAATATAGTACATACAAAAATATAGTACATACAAAAATATAGCATCATTATAAAAATGATATCATTATAAAAAGTGGTATACTTATGAAATGTCAGATCCGCCATAGGTAGTACGCTACCTACTCAGGTTCAGGATATTATGAAGCCTCTCTGCCTGATACTTTGTATAGGGCATTTTAACCGGCGCGCACCTTACCTTTACAACTATATAAGCACCTCAGATTCCTCCCTCGGAGGAATCTGTTAATGTTTTAGCGCTTTTACGCTTGCACTTGTGGAGCAGTGACAATGTTTGTTAGATTCCTATAAACTCAACTTAGGGGCACCGTGACAGATTTACTTATCCGCCCTGTTTCAATATTGCGGATTCCCCTTTTCTTATAGGCCAAGCCATATTGGTCTGCGTAGCATACAATATGCAGGTTCTCCTAGCAACAATTCCTCCTAGCAACAATTTCTCCTTGTGTTAGAAATGTGCTCATCTGCATATGCATCAAGTGTGAATTCTAACACTTGCATGCTCCTCTATTCATGTTCCGGTAGGACATGTGAACCTGAAGTTTGCCTACGTGCCGTCTGGCACGTGATCATGAGGTACAGATGTCCTGCAAGTTCAACACCAGACCCACCAATATTAATTAATGAAGAGAGAGGTACTGGTGTTTGCTAAAGACTTGGTTTGATTCTCCGCAGGTATTCCTTCCATACCTATCAAATTTGTCTAAAAGTCCTTTCTGTTTTAACTGTCTAACTGTCTATCTGTCATACAGTGTTTCTCGAAACGATTCAGACCACACTAGCAAAATTAAGCAATCCAATAGTTCGAGAAATTACTGCTTTTAATACTTAATAAAGATTTCACATAAACCGTTTATTTCAAATCCTTGATCCTTAACAATTTTTAAGTCGTAAGTACGAGACTTCTTTTTAATTATTGGTCTGCTTAATTTTGTTAGTCTGGTCTGAAACATTGCCGCACTGGTTTGAATAGTATTCAAAAGACTGTAACTGTCATAACTGTCAAATCTGACTAACTGTCCAACTGTCCAACTGTCAAATCTGACTAACTGTCCAACTGTCCAACTGTCATATCTGCCAAGTCTGACTAACTGTCTAACTGTCTAACTATCATATCTGTCAAACTGTTTAACTGTCAAATCTTGTTGAAATTTTGGTTTTCTTAGACCCATAATTCATGCTACTGTTGTGTACTAGGAAGTCCGTGATATTCAGGTTACTCGTGATACCGCTCAACCTAGAGCAGAATCCACTCTATATTTTCTTGGGATTCCCTAGACTCCTTGTTCCTGCACCCGGACTCAGTATTAGCATCCAGATAACTATATACCAGGTAACCCTATGGTAACTCCAGCATCGATAATAATAACTCATATATGATTATATGTATTTATAAACCACGAGCGCTTCTGATTTAAAGAAAATACCCGCTTCGTGGGTATATATATATATATATATATTTATAGATGTATAATATAAATTTTAATATTATGACATAGTCTAAACTATACAGTAGTGTATAGAAATATTATTTAAAAGATAATATACCTTTTTAAAAAGGCAATATAAGAAAGACAATATAAGAAAGAAAAATTTATATATTATTAACTAATATAAAAGATATATATAAAACTTATATTTTAAATAAAATTGAGTTCCAGAGTGATATTTATTACCATTTTATGCAATATTAAGATCAATACCTGATAAATTAAGGGGAGTTATAGCTATGTTTGCTGCTATATTAATATTATTAATATTACCTATAACAGATAGATCAGTTCTAAGAGGTAATACATTCAAAGTATTATCTAAATTCCCTTTCTCTTTATTTGTATTTAATTTCTTATTATTGGGTAACTTAGGTCAATTACATGTTTCTAATTGGTTATGATAATACTACTTCACAGTATGTATATGGGTTCGAATCCCATTGTGGTTAATTGTATCCCCGGCATAGCCAGGGAGATTATCATCCTTCCCTTGTCTGAAGTCAAACCTGACTACTCTTGACACCAAGACCCGGATACAATACTAGTATGCACTCATGCGTTCCACGGGACCTTATGAGGCTTGTCCAATTCCGTTGCACATATCACATGCTCAACAAATTTGTCCAACTGTCTAACTGTCATATCTGTCTGACTGTCATATCTGTCTAACTGTCATATCTGTCTGACTGTCATAACAATCAGATTTGTCATATCTCTCTGACTGTTCCATAATAATCCATTACTGTGTTATAGTTATCCCCGAAGTGTTAACGCATTGTAATATCTCACCTGTACCCCCTCTATAACTGTATCCCCACTCTACTCAAACTTGACTCTGTGCATATTCAGTTCTATACACCCCCAACTATGACTAATACGCAACTCGTATGTATTCCATATGTGATTCATTCATGACCATTAACTGTTTTATTCGTCTTATCTTCGTCTCATCTTTACTTCATTTTTTCTCATCATGATTTTTTATGACTATTGCCAATGCAATGACTGTCTGTAATTGTCTTCACTTAACTGTCTTAATTTGTCTGTAATTGTCTGTACTCGTCTGTAATGACTGTAATGACTGTAATGACTGTAATGACTGTAATGACTGTAATGACTGTAATACTGTAATCACTAACATTAAGCGTTGGTGAAGTCAGTCTCGCCTTCCCTAGCACACAGTTCCTCGGTGACTCCACACGTGCACTGACCCTTGAGTCTTTTGCCACAAGCACAGGCGGAGCCAGGAGCAGGTTGGGCATTTTCAACTGGCGCCTTTTCACAGTTGCATTTCTGTGCTGCTTGTTTTCCGCAGGAACAGGTGGATTTTTGAGCACACAAGCATTGAGAAGCAGAACAAGGCATTTTGATTTAGGTTCAAATTGATTAAGGAGTACTTGGTGTGTTTTTTTTATCTTGGGAAATGGTC
The DNA here is from genome assembly GCA_002370915.1 of Metschnikowia lochheadii. Taxonomy (NCBI): domain Eukaryota; kingdom Fungi; phylum Ascomycota; class Pichiomycetes; order Serinales; family Metschnikowiaceae; genus Metschnikowia; species Metschnikowia lochheadii. Next base: position 7,577 of record NLAW01001441.1, on the reverse strand, counting down.
TGGGGATTGCTGCTTTTATATGCTGTTCTGGTTGCAAGTCGCTATCGCGTGACTTGTAGAACTGCATCTAAGCCGCTTCCGTGCGTCTCGTTTCAGCCAATCGCAGTGCTTCCATTAGTCATGATTAGTCATACCCATAGATTAATTTCAATTCAGACGAAAAATATAAAAATGAGTGTTCTAATTATAACTTAGTGTGAAAATCTTTGTAGAACTATTGTGATAGGTTCCCAAATTTATAAGTATATGGGGAATATATAAACCCGTGCACCATTATATGCAGTCTGGATGGATGGTAGCTCTTACCTTAGAAGCTCCGATATCTTAATTGGGAAGGGATTTTAGTTCTGCTTCAGTATACATATACACTCTTCCAAAATAGACTTTTTGACTGTATACACTCTATTCTTTCTTATACCTCAGTTCATTACTATGTTTTACTAAGTACTGTACACTTCACTAAGTTGATGTCAGATCCACCACCATAGGTAGTGCCCCAACTATTTGGGTCTTATGAATCCTACCAGCACCGCTTCTGTTAACAAGTTTTTAAGCACCTCAGACTCCCCTTTTGACGAATCCTCGACGAATAAACATAGTAAACGGAGTACCTGACGTAACAAGAATCTAACAGTTCTGTATATTCAAATTTATATTTCTCGAGTAGTGTATGAATTCTTATAAGAAAAAGAAATCATCAATGTAAGGATGAAAATATAAGGATGAAGATATAAGGATGTTAGATTTTGGGGTACTCCTAGTAATTGTAGTTGAATTTATTTGTTGATGGATTCACCTAATGGTGTGGCTGTTTAGGTAAGTATGCAGAGAAACCCGGGACAGAAGGCGAGTCAAAGAGACTATACATCTTTTCACAAGGACGGTGAATATATGACTCATTGGCCTTTATAGGCTCGTAATACCTCTATAGGTAGCGTCAACAAGCACCTAGTATGCACGGAGTCAAGGTACTTCAGATGCGTTGTATGTAGACCAATAATGTATTATGTGTACCGTCTTAGACTGGTCTTGTAGAGTACAACTAACATTTCCCCGTATACTAATGTATGCTTAAACATATGTTGAAATTAGCAACCATCACGAACACAAATGGACTTAGTATTACCAACTAGTAGTAGTAGAAGCAGTAGTACTTGTAGTAGTAATCAAACATTTGAAATTAGAGGCCAGACACTATCCCTCAATCTATCATTGTAGTACTCACTAAAAAATTGAGGAACTCTGTCTAAGGGGGGGGAGGTCGCCAATATATAGACTAGGGATATGTTTGCCTGCATATACCTGAAACATATTGTTAGTTTTCAGACTAGTATTTATTGAATGTAACTTAGCTCTAATTCCGTATTGTCTTCAATGGTTCCGAGAGAACTCCTAACCTTACAAGCGTGGGTGGCGGCCCCTCATTTTATGTTGGAATGGGCATGCCTCCTTGTAACATTGGGACTTAAGCGCTGTGCGTAAATCACGTAAGCTCAGTTTTTGTGCTAACACATATACGTAATATACTCACGCGTTAACACATATGTGAGTTGTATGCAGGTGACGTGCCAAGACTCTTACAAGCATAGACCATGCATTAGTCTACAGGAGTACTGAAGTAAAGTATAGTACTGTAGTGCTAAAATAATGTATAGTACTGTAGTAATAAACTCATATGTGGTACTGTACTTAGACTGTATATTATATTAGTGGCTATACCTTTTCCAAGTGGTCGACCTTTCCCTTTGGATCGGACTCCACGGAATCAATGTCGTCTTCTAAAATCTCATCACGATCAACCCCAAAATCAGCACCCCTATTTTCAGGTCCCAAGAAGGTCATCAAAAACACATACCCGAAAACACAAGCAATAAAAATACTCATGACTTTAGAGTAATCATATGCATGCTTTCCAGTCTTGGTAACAATTGGGAACCGTTCTCCGATGGTCGACTCAATAGTAGACGAAGCGGACAGCGCCAAGTTTCCCAATTGGTACGAGAGTCCCACCACCAATGACCGATACGCAGGAGGAGATAATTCCGAAAGGTAAATTGGCACCACTCCCCATGCTCCCTGCACACCAGCCTGCATGAAAAAAGCACCTGCATTGATTGCACTGGATTTTAAAAAGGCCCATGGGTATATCATGGCACCTCCCAAAATCACAGCCATCATCACCGTCAACCGCCGCCCCACAAAGGTGGATGCATGCCCGCATACAGTTCCACCGAAAATGGCGCCGAGGTTAGCCACGGAATTGGTCACCGTGGACCGGTCAGTGCCAAACTCCAATTGATCCTTGAGAAGCGTGGGGTACAAGTCCTGCAGCCCGTGCGACATAAAGTTAAATCCGGCCATGATAAGCACACAATAGATCATCACGAGCCAGTACGTGCGGAACACCTTTTTGGTGGTGTCCGAAAGCTTGTACCATGGAAGACCAGCACGTGCTTCCCGTTCCCGTAAGTCTTGTTCTCTTTGGGCCCGGTAAGTGTCTGTTTCAGGAAGACACAAACGCCAAACGATAAACAAAACAGGAGGGCCAGCTGCAAACCAGAAAAGTGCCCTCCATCCATGTGGCGAATTCACCGTAATTGCCCTATTGAAAACAACCGCCAAAAGGTACCCCAAGGCATAACCCTCCTGGAAAATACCGGAAAGAACTCCTCTGCAGGCCACAGGCGCATCATCCATGGAGGTGGCCAAGGAGAAACCAAAAACACCACCCATAGCAATACCGAAAAGAGCGCGGACGCCCAAAAATTGTTCATATGTTTTCACAAAACCAGTGGCGATTTGCAACACCACCAAAAGTGAAAGGTTAATAATGTATGGCCATTTACGGCCGTAACGATCACCCCAGGCACCGAAAACCAAAGCACCCACCGACCGAAGCATAAGCACCAACGTGATCCCCCACGTGACGTCCTTAACATCTTTGCCAAACGATTCGGCCATTTCAGACACATTCAACGAAACAGCAAAAAAATCCACGGAATCCCACGTCCAGGCGGCAAAACCCATGAAGAAGAAATTCCAGTTGCGCAAAGTCATGAGGTGCAACTCCCCAAAGGGGTTCAACATCTCGTTCCATGTGTATTGGGCACGCTCTTCCTTGCTGACAAAGAGAGAAGAAAAACGGGTGCTTAAATACTTCTTAATGGAACGAGAAGTGAGCACGGGAGGCCGGATCACATGCTGATTGTGCAGTTTGACATAGTCCAGGTGCACAGATGTAGTAATGGAAGCCATTGTTGTGCTGAAAAACAATTGTGGGGATTTGGCTGCTTTTTATACGTCTTCTGATACGTGGGCTGCAAGGTGGGGTAATCGCGTCTAACCGTCGAGAATATGCAGGTGCATGTTGACACCATCCCCACCCTCCAAAACCCCCAAAAAGTTATTTCTCAGTCATATGAGCTGATTAAAAGGTGGGTTATAATGAGAAATGAAGCATGCTATATTGAAACACCTGAAACATTGCTGAAACACACCTGAAACACACCTGAAACACACTTGAAACATACTTGAAATCTAGACAAAACTAAAAGGAAATTAGATAAGAATTAGGTAAGGCGAGGTGACCCCGCGGTCTCATACATGTGCGTGCATGGATACGGCTGTACACATGTCCAGATTACTAGTCCCGGAGAAAGGAAAGGGCTGTTGATCCCCGGGGTGAACCCAATATGAGATAAATATGGGGCATAAAAAGACTTGGGCCTGCACTTAGACCAAAAATTGAGGGGTTTTTTGGGGGTGTTCCCCGAAGATAAAGTTTGTGGTGTGCACATAACCGGGTGACGTTCATTTGACGTGTATAGAAATAAAATACCGCGGGGGCACCGGCCGGGGCTACCCTCAGGACTCCGAAAAGCGGCCAAACTTATACACATCACATAGACCAAACGGTAAGAGAGCCAAGAAATTGGAAATCACATACAGGAGAATGTATACTGAAACGTACCTTGAAATATCCACAAACAAAACCATACACACCATACACAGGAGCAAAGAATCAAAATCCCCACTTTGAATCCCGTTCCCAATGTGTGGAGTGGTTGTTATTCTGAGAAGATAAGGATAACGCGCGGCGTCTTACATCCCCGTGGTTTCACACCCAGGGTTTCAAACACTCGAGCGTTCTGGAACCATGCACAGCGAGTGGCAAATCACAAGTATGTGAAACTCCCCCAATATATAAAGGGCACCCGCCAGCCGTACTCTTTTTTTACCTTTTACCTTTTACCTTTTACTTCTTATTGTTTCTATTCTTTTCATTGTTTTCATATTCTCTCTTTTTTTCTTCCTCCCTTTACATTCTCTTTTCTTCTTTCTGTCTGTTTTTCTCTTCCTTCTCTCTTTGGGCATGAGTGGGCAAAATAGTCTCTGCTTGGGTATAGTGAGTCTGAAACGATACTAATAGTATTGACTTACATCGTAATAACACCTACACTTTACTATGACTGATGACTATATGACTGATGGACCTGACAGTTTCTATGGAGTAGGTCTGGTCTGGTGGTGAATTACAAGAGTGATGATGGGGTAGAAGAGTGGTGATTAGTGCAAGGGCCTGGTGTGTATTCGGTGTGTGTGTATCTGAATCTTTGATGACCAACAAGATTATGTTGACACCACAAAACCCTGTTTCAAGTTTTAGCAGCCGAAAGGTCTGCCTATTATTGATCTGTATTCCGTCTCATTGCATCACTCAAACATATTGTCTTCAGGGATTGAATATCTCTCGAGCACTTTTAGGTCAGTTGGTATATGAGTACCCGTCAAATGGCTAGCACAGAGCTAGATAATTGAGTATTAGCCTAATCTTGTTGATGAAATCTAGTACCACCTATTCCCACCCACCCATGATGTTTAGGCAGATAATAGTAGGCCTCTGCTAAATGTTTTAATTGAAAGCTGGTGCTCATCTTTCTTTCATCTTAACACATCTTTAAACTGTTTCTACATAACAGTAGCAGACAAACGTTGGTTTGCTTCTAAGAAATACATGGTTTAATTGTTGTTACATCACATCATGCTGGTTATTAGTGATCCACATAAGCAGGTCTTGCTTTGGACCACCAGAGGTGCTTAATGAGTTTTAAGATCCACAATTTTTATCAGCCTTGAGCTTCTAATCTAAGGATAGATTCTAATTTAAGGATCGATTCTAATCTAAGGATAGCTTCTAATCTAAGGATAGATTCTAATCTAAGGTGTTAGATCCACCATAGGCAGGGCCCTGCCTGTGAAGGTATTATGAAGCCTCTCAGTCCGATTGTTACAATGGTGATACTGCGTTTTGCCATCCGAGCATCAGAGCATTTCGTGCATAGATGGTCTCTTTCGAATATCCCAGAACAATCCTTACCATTGTTCTGGTGGAGAGTCTTTTGGTTCCACTTTCTCTCTTCAAAATCCTAAAAGAACCTCTCAGATTTCTCTTTTAGGAACCGTCAACGAATATAAGTTTTTAGGCATAAATGTATTAAAGACCATAACATATATAGTCAGTGTAGTCATAGTCAGTGTAGTCATAGTCAGTATAGTCGTAGGCAGGTAGTCATAGTCAGTATAGTCTTAGGCAGGTAGTCATAGTCAGTGTAGTCTTAGGCAGGTAGTCATAGTCAATGTAGTCATATAGTCATAGTCATATAGTCATAGTCATATAGTCATAGTCATATAGTCATAGTCATATAGTCATTGTTAGACTCCGGTTACGTCAGGTACTCTAGTTACTATGTTTTTTGGTTGATGATTCCTCCAAGGGAGGAATCTGAGGTGTTTATATAGTGGTGCGTGAGGCTTAGCTCGACAACAATAGCGATGAACGCTGGGACGCAGGGTGTTGAAGTGGCCATTGTTAAGATTAGACAGAGTAGGCTTTAAAATACCTCAATAGATAGGGCACTACCTATGGTGGATCTAACATCCCCCCAGCCTCGATGTCAATTTAGTTGGCCATAGAACGACAATGCTTATGAGTATATCCCGGTAGAGCCGTGTGACATAGGGTAGTATGTCTCCAGCTCGTATAGTGGTGATTTCAGCTTGCAGATGTTTTGTTGAGCGTTGAGACGAACAGGTAAAAGTTTGCAACCAACGATTGGTGACTTGACTTTTGAACTGTTGCGAGGTGCTGTGAACTTTGAGCGAATTTTGTTGACACCTGGGAATGTCTGGCTTTTGGAGGGACTGATGAGACAGTTGTATCAGCAAAGACCGGTTGAACGTTTTGGAAGCAAAGTTGCTTATGTTCTGGGTCAATTTAATTAAGCTTTGCTGAAAGAAGCTTAGTGGGCCGCTAGGACTGTGGTGAAAATGCGATTGAGGGTTTCGGTAATGTCAATAATAATCGGCGAATGAACATAGTAACTAGAGTACCTGACGTAACCAGAGTCTAACAATAGTATAGTAGTATAGTAGTATAGTAGTATAGTAGTATAGTAGTATAGTATAGTAGTATAGTATAGTAGTATAGTATAGTAGTATAGTATAGTAGTATAGTAGTATAGTATAGTAGTATAGTAGTATAGTATAGTATAGTATAGTATAGTATAGTATAGTAGTATAGTATAGTATAGTAGTATAGTATAGTAGTATAGTATAGTAGTATAGTATAGTAGTATAGTATAGTAGTATAGTATAGTAGTATAGTATAGTAGTATAGTATAGTAGTATAGTATAGTAGTATAGTATAGTAGTATAGTATAGTAGTATAGTATAGTAGTATAGTATAGTAGTATAGTATAGTAGTATAGTATAGTAGTATAGTATAGTAGTATAGTATAGTAGTATAGTATAGTAGTATAGTATAGTAGTATAGTATAGTAGTATAGTATAGTAGTATAGTATAGTAGTATAGTATAGTAGTATAGTATAGTAGTATAGTATAGTAGTATAGTATAGTAGTATAGTATAGTAGTATAGTATAGTAGTATAGTATAGTAGTATAGTATAGTAGTATAGTATAGTAGTATAGTATAGTAGTATAGTATAGTAGTATAGTATAGTAGTATAGTATAGTAGTATAGTATAGTAGTATAGTATAGTAGTATAGTATAGTAGTATAGTATAGTAGTATAGTATAGTAGTATAGTATAGTATAGTAGTATAGTATAGTATAGTAGTATAGTATAGTATAGTATAGTAGTATAGTATAGTATAGTAGTACAGTCTTTTTCAAAAGTATTCAAAACAGCGGGGCAAAATATTCAAACCACACTAGAAAAATAAAAACAACCCAATAGTTCGACAAATTACTGTTTTTAATACTTATTAAAGATTTCACATAAACGGTTTATTCCAAATCCTTGATGCTTAACAATTTTTAAGTCGTAAGTACGAGATTTTTTTTAATTATTGGTCTGCTTAATTTTGCTAGTTTGGTTGGAAACATATTGCTGCACTGGTTTGAATAGTATTCAAAAAGACTGTATGTAGTGTTCATAGGCAATCCTGTTGAATGTTGAACATGTGAGATGTGTGTTGAACGTTAGCATATACCAATTGGTATACAGGAACCGTTATATAGTTGGACTGCAATAACTCTCTCAAATGAGCGACTTGGG
>NLAW01001436.1:0-10160 GCA_002370915.1 Metschnikowia lochheadii | reverse complement strand
TCAAAACTCCCACCGTTCATCCACGTCGTCAATCTTTTCGCTCCGAAAAAGCAGAGACTCCAAGGACCCCAAAGCGGTGCCTCCTCCAGATCTCCTGGACCATTCCGATGCGGATTCCGTTCTTACGACAAATACTCTGCACTCCAACTCATCGGCCGTGTCCCCCTCGCGGCGTATGGCCAGTCTAGCCTCCATAGGTTCGTGGATGTCTAACCCCAATTCAAGTTCGAGCAATGTGCAAGCCCTGGCCAATAATCCCCAGTACAGGCAGCCGTCCGGACCCGGGTTCAATCCCTACGATTTGAAGACCGCCCGGTCCGACTCTAAGCTTCGAAAGGACGACAAGACGGCCCGTGCAGACCTGCTCAAGTCTCGTCAGGACTCGCTGTCGGAAAAGAACAGGCAAATGCGCAACCAGTCTCTGTCACTGGTGGGACTTTCCAAGACTTTCTCTCAGAAATCTACATCCCAGCTGATCTCTCGTCCTTCCATGGACGACGCCCCACAGTCCAGTCTACCCCAGAAACCGCTGAATTCCATGGACATTGAGCGCATGTTCCGCGAGTTGATGGACCGCAGAGACTTCCGCTCGCTTCCGCCGCTGGCCCGCCAGGAGATGTTGGCCTACGGTATTGATAAGAAGTGGATGTTGATCCACCAAGATGCTCTTAGTGAGCAGAACAAACTGGCCAAGAAATCTGGCAACAGCCCGGAGTTCTACACCCGAAAACTCGTGGCCAAGTCCATTTCATCTATGGAGCTCGAGAACTTGTGGGTTTCTTTACGGACGGAACCCATAGATTGGGTTCGTGTGTTTATCTTTGATTTCCAGGGTGATGCGGCCTTGTCATCGTATCTCGCCAAGGTGCACGATCAGATCAGTTCTCTGGACATCGAGGATATCCTGGACGATATCTTCAACCGGGAGTTGAATGCACTCAAATGTCTTCGGTGTATGATGAACCAGAAGTTAGGTGCAGAACGAGCCAAGAACGACGACTCGCTTTACGTCAATGCCATTTCAGGAGCTCTTTTATCTCCACGTTTGGCTACGAGAAAAATTGCTACCGAAACGCTTACTTTTATGATTGTCTACTACTCCAGATCGGGCGATACTGATCACCAGGGCAAGTACCATAAGGTGCTCAGGGCATTGGACGCGTTATCGGCCAAACCATACTATGAGTTCATGTCCTCTCAGCACAGCAAGCGCAATTTGCAGAGAAAACCACCTATCCCCAATAAGTTCCACCGGTTCGAGCTCTGGTTGAATCTCTTGGCCAAAACCATCGATGGAAAGGGTAAGTACAAGAACTCGTTGGTTGGTGCAAGTGAAGAGGTCAAGTTTGCCATGTACGGCACCAATTCCCATGCAGTCAACTCCACACAACTTGAAAACCAGCTCCTAGAGTACTGCTTGAGTTCCATGCTTCTCATCAATACCATCGTGGAGTACGGAGTTGATTATCGGGTGCGGCTCAATCTTCGGTCCCAGCTCAAGGCCGCTGGAATCGACCAGCTCATTGCCAAATTCAGAGATTCCAATTACGACAATCTCTCCAAGCAATGTGACCGGTATATCGAGATGGAGGAGAACGATAAACTTGAGTTTAAAACCACCGAGCAAATTGACGATAATGTCGACTTCAACAACCCGGTGGAGTTGGTGAAGTCCATCTGGCAAAATGTCCAGAATAATGAAGCCGAGAGCTTCTTTTTGAGTGCCATGCAGCACCTCTACTTGAACCAATCGGAGAAGAGAGACGATCCTGCAGAAACCGTTAGGAGTTTACGGCTTTTGGATGGTTTAATCCAAAATGTCACTAATGCTCATACGTCCAATGATGAGTCGGCCATTGGAATCGCCATGAACCGCTTGTTCCAAGGCTTGAACACCGATGAAATGTACAGGAACGCCTTGAAAGAGGTCAAGATGTACAAGAAAATTGCCGAGGAAGCGACGGCAGAGAGAGACGATATATCCCGGCAACTCTCTTTGGGATCAGAGGGAGTCATTGCCAGTTTGACCAATGAAGTGAAGGAACAGGAGGCTGTTTTAAGGCGCACTCGCCGACTCAATGAAGAATTGCAGCAGGATTTCGAAGACTTGAAGCGCAAACATTTGATTGAAAAGCAGGAGCTGGAGGTGGAAATGCGGGAGCTCTTGATTATGTTGAATAACGGCGAAATTAAGTCCAAGAAAGGTGATGGAAAAACCACCTTCTCTGTGCAAACCAGCAATGTGCAACTCATGAACAAGTTGAAGAAGCAGATCCACCGGAAAAAGGCCGAGTTGAAGCTCGATAATAAGCTGCTTGGCGGTCAAGTGGAGCCCAGCTCCAGACTCCGTGCTTTGAGAGAGCAAATGAATGATATTGAAAACCTTGCCAGAGAGCTTGAAATGACCGATTTCGAAAACTACAAAGCCCCTCAAAATGAAGATGCTTCCCCCAAGCTTCTTCCTGCAGACGAACAATTGGTTCCTGAAGAACATCCTGAATCCGAAGAAGAATCTGAAGAAGAAATTGTTCTTGAACCAGTTCCTTTGGACCCTAAACGGGCCATGAGATACGACGATGTGGAGACCTTATCCAAATTGAGAAAGCAACTTTCTTCGTTGCAAAGCGAATCCAACGATATCATGAAGTTCAACAACAGCAGTTTGTACGCCAAGCAAAAGTACATGGCCATGGAGAGATTACGCGAGCTTGAAAATAACTACAAAGATATCAACATTGACTTCAACCTCACCGAACAGGAGAACGTTTACCTCAACAATCTTATTGACGCAAACGTCAAGTCCAAGTTGCAGGAGGAGCTTGAGACCGTGGAGAGGATGAAGCAGGAGTTGCGTGCACAATTAGGTGCAGTTAAGGTGCCCAAATCGCCAATTAAACTGCCCCGGAAATCACCAGCTCCCGAGGAAAGAGTCAATGTATTGGACAAGATCGAGCAGAAATATGCTCAAGGAAAGGTGCATACCGATAAGGAGGTTGTGCGGGGCTCAAGTGGGCCAACTACAGACTACAAGACCAATAGGGTGTCGAATGTGAGTGCCATGAACCCTCAATTCTTGAAGGAGTTGACTCTGAAGGTAAGTGTGGCTGAGGCCATCTCCGAGGCAGACGAGGAGAAGGAAAAGGGAGAGGAAGAGAAGGAAGGCAAATTGGAGAAGGTGGAGGTGCAGGTGGAGAAGAAGTTACCCCCACCTGTGTCTACAGGAGCACCACCACCTCCGCCACTTCCTCCTATCATGGGAGGGGCACCTTCAGCAGGAGGCCCCCCACCACCTCCCCCACTTCCACCTATTTTGGGAGGAGGACCACCCCCACCTCCCCCACTCCCACCTACAATGGGAGGCAGTGCCCCACCTCCTCCACCCCCTCTTCCCTTCAGTGCGGGTGCAGCTGTGCCTCCGCCTTTCCCCATGCCCAAGCAAAAGTCTGTGCAACCAGAGACACCCGTGAGTGCAGGCCTCTTCGACTCGTTCCCCCGCCCCAAGAAGAAGTTGAAGCAGTTGCATTGGGAGAAGGTGGACCACGACGAGAGCTCATCCAACTCGTTCTGGAGCGAGTCCAAACCGCAAACCATCGTTTCCGAGTTGATGGGCAAAGGAGTCTTGGACGAAATCGAAACCATCTTCGCCGCAAGGGAAATCAAGAAGTTGGCCACCAAGAAAAAGGAGGACGTGGACAAGGTTACATTCTTGGCCCGCGACATTGCGCAGCAATTTGGTATCAACCTCCACTTCTACAACAACATCTCGGATGTGGAGGTGGTCAACAAGATCTTACGGTGTGACAAGGATATTGTCGACAACCAGGCGGTGTTGGAGTTTCTTGCCAAGGATGAGATTGTGGAGATCCCCAATAGCTTGGCCACCAGTCTCCAGCCTTATTCTACGGATTATACTACCGAAGACATTCTGAAGCCTGAGAAAGACCCAGGAGAATTGCAAAGACCCGACAGAATTTACTTGGAGTTGATCTACAATTTGCAACACTACTGGAAGTCCCGGATCCGGGCACTCAAGACTTTATCCATGTTTGAGAGAGAGTACGAGGATCTCGTGAGGAAATTGCGCTCGTTGGATTCAGCTGTGGACAGTATCAAGGACTCCAAACACTTGCGCAGTGTGTTTGACATTATCCTTGCTGTGGGTAACTATATGAACGATACTTCCAAGCAAGCCAAGGGTTTCAAGTTGAGTTCTTTGCAGAGATTGAATTTCGTCAAGGACGATAAGAACAGTATGTCGTTTTTGCACTACGTGGAGAAGACCATCCGGTTGAACTACCCCGAACTCATGGAGTTCATGGAGGAATTGGCCGGATGCAAGGAGGTGGCCAAGTATTCGATCGAGGTGATCTCCAACGATTGCAAGGAGTTTGCCAAGTCGGTGAAAAACGTCCAGAGCTCGCTTGATGTGGGTAACTTGAGTGACGTGTCCAAATTCCACCCCCAGGACCGAATCCTTAAGGTGGTTACACCATTGCTCCCCAAGGCAAAGAAGAAGGTAGAGCTCTTGATGGATCAAGCCAACTACACGTTCAAAGAGTTCGATAAGTTAATGCTCTACTTTGGTGAGGACCCCAGCGATACGTTCGTGCGCAACTCGTTCATGAGCAAGTTTTCCAACTTCATGGCCGACTTCAAGAAGGCCCAAGTGGAGAACATTAAGCGTGAGGACGAGTTGAAGGTGTATGAGCAACGCAAGAAGCTCATTGAAAAGAATAATGCGCAGGCCAAGGCCAAGACTGAGAACACGGACTCTGAGTCCGATACCAACGTCATGGACTCGCTTCTTGAGAAGTTAAAGTCGGCAGGCCCCGAAAGAGGCGAAATGACCACAGCTCGGAAAAGGGCATTGATGAAGCGGCATCTTTTGGAGAATTCCAAGAGGCTCAGTAAGGACCCGCAGCAGGATGACGATGGAGATGGAGAGGCGGATGTGGCATCTAGGGCACGGAACTTGCTCCAGGAATTCCGAAAGGGCGACGATAACGAAAGCGATCGCCAGAGCCGAGCAGCAGAGTTCCGGCAGCAACGGCAGAGAAGAAAGATGCAGGAGAGAGCAGAAGCCGAGTCCGAACTGACGCCAGAAACCATCCCAGAAGTGAAGGAGAAACACGAAGAAAAAGAAGACGAAAAAGAAGACGAAGACGAAAAAGACGAAGAAGAGGAAGAGGAAGAAGAAGAAGAAAAAGAAGATAAAGATACAGAGGATATGAAGGAAGAGGACAAGGAACCCAAAGATGAAGAGGCAAATGTTTCGGCAACCGACTCGGCGAACGTTTCAGATAGTCCTAGCTAGTGTATCTGGCCGACTAGACGTGATATTTAATAGATCAATATATGATCAGAGATTCATTCAGTTCAGTCTGTTTCCACTACTCCCACTCCATACACCAATACTACTGTTTACTACTACTACTACTACTAAAGTATCTGTATAGAGTAATTCTAGGTGGAGGGCAGTGTGTTCTTATGTGAAGCCAATAGAAAATGTCTATACCCTATGTTTAACAGTGGCAGAGAACTTGAGAGAAGAGATCAAGGATCTGACTTTCTACAGTTAGAGAAGCTCATAATAATAACACCACTCAATCATAATAATAACACCACTACCCACAATAAAAGACCAGGATCTAGAGATTCAATATTCTCAGATTTTCATCCATGTGAAGTCTATGAGGAGTACCCTTATCTTTCATACTCGAAGCACCAAGAACTCATTGGGTTTGCCGAACATTTCTGCATGCTGACCTTCTCCATTACTCTCACCACTCCGCGAAGGAGTGTAGAGGCTTTCGCACTGACTCGTGTTTTTCAAAATGATTCAAACAAGTGTACCAGATTGATTCAAACAAGTGTATCAAAATGTTTCAAACCAGTGTATCAAAATGATTGAAACCAGTGTAGCAAATTGATTCAAACCAGTTTAACAAATTGATTGAAACCAGCACGACAAAATGTTTCGAACCAATAATTCAAAAAGTTTCGTACCTCTCCCGTCACACAATCTTTCAAACCAAATGACATAATGTTTCAAACACCACCTTTCATTAGAATTAAATATTCGGATCGAATCTTAAATATCGTTAATCTGGACGATTGCCTCATATTATAATGTACTACATTTGGGAGTGTTGTAGTACCAATCAAAGGTCCAATCATGGGGTCAAACCGGGACGAAACAGGAACTGGTATGAATTTCTATTGGTGGTGAGAGAAACCATTTCGAGGGGGATAGGGCTCTATTTATATTCTTTGTTCGCAACAGCCCCTCATTTGCCACCACTCCCTGATTTTTACAGCCATCCGCGCACCTCAACATATATAAGAACAGAGACCCCCACCATTGACACCATTTTTTAAACCACTCTCTAGGCCACTATTTATACTATTAATTCCATACTACCATGATACATATATATATATATATGTATACAAAATCAAATTGCTAGAGTGCATGAATTAGTGCATGAATTAGTGCATGAATTGATATCTAAAGATATGATTGGTTTGAAGACCTTGTTAGGGGTGTACGAAACATTTTGAATATTCGAAATTATTGGTTTGACTCGTTTACTTGAACTATTCTGTCCTTTTGGATCGAACCTTTTTGTCTTCTTGGTTTGAATACTTTTGAAAAACACTATATCTTGGGGAGTGGCCTCCACATGACCCAAACCACGTGAGTGGATATAGTATTAAGAGAGACAGCAAAACCTGGAATCCAACCGTCCCTTTGAATGTTTGGCTCCATTTTTTTTTTTTAAAAAAAAAAAGCCTTTGTGAGTCAGGAAATATTTCTCTCCACATGTGTTTCTTTTCTTTTCTTTTCTTCTTTTTTTTTGCTTTGGAGTGTGGGGACCTCGGAATTCGAGACTGAAATAAATGGGTGCAAACCACACCCGTGCACCAGGTTACCTCAGCAGAAAAAGGCCCAACGCAAACGACCATTTTTTTCTTCTACGGAAATAAAAAAAAGTCGGTTGAAATCTTGGAATTCCGGACATCACAGCCATACTTTTTTAAAAGTAAATGAATGGTCGGGAAGCTTGTTAGAAGGGGAGACAAAAAAACGGCCGGTGCGAGTTCTGGTAATTCCGAGGCCGATTCACCATTCCCTCATAGAACCCATTAAAAACAAAAAGGTTCCACTCTAAAAAAAAAAGAATAGATTTCCACTAAGGCTGAACTAGTATCAAGAATACAATAGGTCTATTGGTGAACATTGGATCAACAGAATACCCATTGACCATTTATACTGATTATTAATATCGATTGGTTTTTGATTCATTTGATTTCCTTGCTTCCTTGATTTACTATTGTCTAACATTGATATCGAAAGGAACCTATTAAAGGGGTAGAGCATCACCCACAAATAAAGATGAACATCTACTATTTGATTATCCACCATAATTTTCCATAAATGCTATTTCTGCTTACGTTCAGATTTACATTTTTTACATTTTTTGACATTTTTTGACATTTCAGGCTTCTTATCAAAAAATAAAAATTTTGTTAATGAACGGGGGACTTCCGACGCTAAAAATTAATTTGCACAAAAGTACAAGAGTACAAGACTGCAAGTAAATGGCAGCAAAAAGATCATGAGACTCTCCTGAATGAATGGAATCATTGAAAACGAATATTATCCCTCGAAATATGGATCGGAGGAACGTTTAATTTTTGTGCATGCTTTACCTTAGTCATAGGCTGAAAATAATTACTACCAGTTGAGAACAGAGAGAGGAATATTTTGGGAACGAACTTGAAACTGGATACAATCATAAACTGTCTTTGAACTGTTTTGAACTGGTCTCAACTGTTTTGAACTGTTTTGAACCGAGTCGGATTTGGTTGGATAAATCCGGCATAAACATTCACTACACACTAGATTCACTACTACACTGATTTGCTACTACACTAGATTTACTACTACACTACCCTTTATTTACTTATACTCATTTTCTAAAACATGTTTAATACTGTGGTAGGTCACCACTGCTACTTACTGTTACTCATTAGTACACTGAATAATAACTACTCACTACTCACTTCTCTTACCACTTAATACTATGGAGAATCAAATGGAATCTTCAGTAAAAATCCGTACATCTACACTAACTAATTACTCCTAATATTGGGGGATTGCTTTTGATCAGGAAATATCGAATAACTCTCGGACTAGATCTAAGACCCCTAACTTACCCCTCAAATTCTCTAAACCGTTGTCCAGAGGGAGGAAGATTCCCGACCTTCGAACTTCGTTCTACCAAAATGGCACTGTTTCACTGGAAAAAGTAACACTACCAATGGTACGGAAAGCAGATAATGAAATTGAACAACGTGTTAAACGAATGAGAAAGGACAACAATGTGAATTACATTGCAGAGGCACTTAATGATCCTGCGAAACCATTCTACCAGATGCTAGTTGCTCATGTCTCTCAACTGTTCCATCAGAACAATAGTAAAGGATTGGTCTAGAATATTAACCCCGCGTTTGCAATGGACATTATCAAAATCGGACAGAGTGGGCTTCGTGTCCTGCCTATCAACGTATGTCCTACACTTTAGAATCTATACTATATACTATATGCTAGATTTCGTATGGGTAGTTAATCACCTGGAAATAAACATAGTAGCATAGTAGCATAGTAGCATAGTAGCATAGTAGCATAGTAGCATAGTAGCATAGTAGCATAGTAGCGTAGTAGCATAGTAGCGTAGTAGCATAGTAAACATAGTAAACATAGTATCTGACGTAACAACACAAATCTTATACTATATACTACACTACACTACTATGCACTACTATAAACTATAACACTACTATATACTATATACTATAACACTACTATATACTATAACACTACTATATACTATAACACTACTATATACTATAACACTACTATATACNTACTATATACTATAACACTACTATATACTATAACACTACTATATACTATAACACTACTATATACTATAACACTACTATATACTATAACACTACTATTGTTATGTTCTTTATAACGTAAATTGCCTTAGACTTGTATTCGTTGATGGTTCCTCATAGAGAGGAACCGGAGTGGCTTATATAACTTTGAGAGAAACGTGTGACAGAAAAACTCTCCACCAGAACAATGGTAAGGATTGTTCTGGAATGTTCGAAAGAGGCCTCTGACTCCCGAGTTGTCATAATGGTCAAATGCCGTATCACGGCATTTGTAATACACAATGACAGAATCGGACATCGTAGGCTCCATAATACATCAATAGGTAGTGTTCTACCTATTGTGGATCTAACAACTCTATACTATAACACTACTATATACTATAACACTACCCTACTATGCACTACTCTATAATATAACACTACTAGATCTGGTGTTGGGAGATATCTTGGTGTGTTGTGTTCCTAAGTTGACATTTCTCGGTACTCTTAGATATTGACGTGGTTTATATTCGGGTGTGGTTTTCGCCTTCACATGATCAAAGTCACGTGGATAGGTATATAGTACTAGATATATATATATATATATATATGTATGTATGTATACCAAGAGTTGTTCCTTTAAATATTCTTTTTGAAGGTTTAACTATTGCAGCTACTTTACTTTGGTGGTTGGTCGTGCGCGAACCCAAACCGATTAGTTGATATTGTTGAACTTGAGGGACTTCTGTACTCGCTAAGGTCACGTGCCGTGGCACGTGATACAGAGAGACAAGTTCATGGTCGTATGGTGGGGCATTCAAGGGTTGGATAACACTTGCTGCATGTGCAGCTGAGCACATTTCTAACACTGTTCGGGAAAGGGGTCTAAGACAGCCTAACGACAGGAGTGGATGAACCCCGCATCTTGGATACATAAGAGGGACGAAACCCGTTCTAAGTGAGGGTCATTGATATTGAGGTCAATCACAAGAACCCCTAGTATAGTTATCATAGGAATATAACGATGAGTACAACAACTTCCCTGCCTTACTTAAAGAAGTTGTTAGACAACGGACGGACTCGCATTCCGGCATACGTGAGCGTAAAGAATACAGTGTTTTTCAAACCTATTCAAACTAGTGCGGCAGTATGATTCAAACCACCGCGACAAAAAGTTTCGTACCCCTTCGCAAAATCTTACAAACCAAATTTGC
>NLAW01001434.1:0-45155 GCA_002370915.1 Metschnikowia lochheadii | reverse complement strand
TAGTGTAGTGTAGTGTAGTGTAGTGTAGTGTAGTGTAGTGTAGTGTAGTGTAGTGTAGTGTAGTGTAGTGTAGTGTAGTGTAGTAGTAGTAGAGTAGAGTAGTAGTAGTAGAGTAGTAGAGTATACTAGTATAGTGTAGCGTATACTAGTATAGCGTATAGTAGTGTAGTCTAGTGTATAGCGTATAGTAGTAGTAGTGTAGTCTAGTGTATAGCGTATAGTAGTAGTAGAGTAGTAGAGTAGTAGAGTAGTAGAGTAGTATAATGTAGCGCATAGTAATATAGTGTATACAGTGTTTTTAAAATCAAATGAACAATCAGTCTGACAAGTTACACTAGTATCGTGAATCTGTTTACGATGGTGATGTGCTTATAGTCAACTTGTGTTGTTAGGTCGACCATGTAAAAGTAACCAGATGAGTGTACGCATTCATCGAAACGTAAGGTAACGATGTTGATATTCGAATGGTATTCCCTGAGACATTATAAGGTTATCGCTATGAAAATATTCTTAGCTCATCGCCATGAAGATTGAGGATGTGAGCTCATCGCTAGGCTGGAAAGTCGAGGTGCATCATGAGCATGCGCGCTGCCATAGACTGTTGCAATGCTATGCAAGTCACTCTTGGTCTGAGGTAAGTATCTCTATTTCGGCAAGCCTCAAGTTATGCTCTTGTATTAATGCTGATATCAAACGGTATCGATACCAGTATGTTTTGGTGGGAACTTATAAAGTTTGTAGTCGATGTGTTTGACCACCATGTGCGTGGAATCATGCAAGGAAAACCAAGAGTAAGAGTGTTAACAATTCTGGTACACTAGTGTTCATTTGGTTCAATGTATTGTTAACTTGTGCGACTTATATAGACTAGAATATCTGTCTTGTGGTCTTATCCGATACTCCTCAACCATGAGCGAGATCCCCTCTTTATATACCACGTTCCCTTCTGAATTCCGTCTTCCTGTACCGAACAATAATTCAAAAAGTTTCGTACTCCTTCCCACAGTATTCCAAACCAGAAATATAAAAAGTTCCGTACACTTTAATATTTTTAAATCTTAAATCTGGAGGATTACCTCATGTATACTACAATTGGGGAATTCTAACTTATTGATCTCTGTTAGATTCTTGTTATAACGTTAAGCACTAAGTTATCTTTATTTGTTGATGATTCCTCAAGTTAGGAATCTGAGTTACTTATATAACTTTTCAAGAGTCTAGATCGCTGCGGAACAACTCCTTAGCGATCATTGTTGTACTCACCTCAGCTCATCCTAGTACTCCATACAATGAGGCGGAGTAGGCGGCTGAANCGGAACAACTCCTTAGCGATCATTGTTGTACTCACCTCAGCTCATCCTAGTACTCCATACAATGAGGCGGAGTAGGCGGCTGAATAGAAGCCTGAGTAGAAGCCTGAGTAGAAGCCTGAGTAACAATAGCCATTGTATCATGCAGAGAGGTTTCATAATATCCCCATAGGTAGATCCCTACCTATGGTGGGTCTGACAATCTCCCTATGATATTGGTTACATTAATAATGACTTATCCGTAGATAATCATGCTAGTATAGATAACAAATATAACAAATATTCTTACAATATTAGTCATTCGAAACCAATGAACATAAATTGGTTGAATGGAATTGTGTTATGTTCTTTCAATACATTTATGTCTAAACTCTTTATATTCGTTGATGGTTCCTCAAAGAAAGGAATCGGAGTGGCTTATATACCTTTGAGAGAAACGTGGAACCGAAAAAGGCTCCACCAGAACAATGGTAAGGATTGTTCTGGAATATTCAAAAGGAGCCATCTATGCGCGAAGTGCTCTGATGGCCAAACGCCGTATTACCATTGCAACAATATTCGGACTGAGAGGCTTCACAATACCTTCATATCCAGGGCCCTGCCTATGGTGGATCTAACAAATTGAGCTTGATCACATGATTCCAAATTTTATATGCAGACATAATATTGAAACTAAAGAGTTTATTGAAGGTAAAAAAATATCTTACAATTAATTCACTCTGAATGTCACCAAGAGAAATCAATAAGTGACAAGTCTCTATTCAAGCGTTTTACTAGAAATGTTATCGATAAGAACAACTCTGCGGAAATACAAAATATCAAGTATTATTAAATTTATTGATAAAGCAAAGTCTAGCACTACAAATCAATCAAGGGGTCAAAACGGAACGGAACATGAACTGGTTTTCCTTGTTATCCTGTATCCAACACCTTGTTATCCTGAATATAACACCTTGTTAGGGATATACGAACCTTTTTTATTTATTGGTTTGTTTAATTTTACTAGTGTGGTTTGAATACTTTTGAAAAACACCGTAGTGTAGTGTAGTGTAGTGTAGTGTAGTGTAGTATAGTTTAGTGCAATAGTATATTATATAGCAGTGTACTTAATAGTAGTTATACCAATCCACTCTGTAGCTATATTAATCCACTGTGTAGCTATATTAATCCACTGTGTAGCTATATTAATCCACTGTGTAGCTATATGAATCCACCAGACTGGTTAAAAAGTAGACTACAGGTCTACAATAAGTCACAATTGTATTGATTGCTATACACCGAAGAAACCTCATAAAAAAGGGCTTACTCAATGTGTCTGTTGATATCAGGGTTCCAGAACAAAGTCTTGTCTCCATCACCCCAGAAAAACTTCTTCTGTCTGATGTTCTGGTACTCGTACTGCACAGGCCACTCCTCGTCAGGCAAATGTCTCAAGTGCTCTCTGTGGTGGGCATGTTCAAGCTCCACCTTTCCCACTGGGATACTGGTGAGAAGAACTGCTGGGAGGGCCACGAAGAGCGAGAGTTTCTTCCACAAGGCGGTCACGCCCACCGAGTGGTGCTTCTTTTGCTCGTACTGCTTCTTGAAAGCCTCGCCGGCCTCCTTGTTGTACAAGTGCTTGAAAGGGTCTTCTTTAATGAATTTGGACACGTGGCCGGAGTTGAATCTCTGGAAGGTACGTTGGGTGGAGGCTCTGAACATTGTGGTATGGTGTGATGGTGGAGAGGTTAGGAAGTGGTGTGGTTTTTTGCGCGCCATGATTGGTCCAAGTCACGTGACATGGGTCACGTGTAAAAACCAACTTTCTGGCCCCCTCCCCCTCCCCCCATAAATATGAGGTCCTATCCTCAGAGCCAGAAATTTCCAGATCCTTTTAATAGAATCTCTTGGGAATTTTTGGGGGGATTGCTCATGATTACAGGTTCACTAGTTTAATTTTGTGGGGTTCCTGCATGTAACATGAGCTAAATACATCCAAGATCTTGGAACATGCAGTACATATATACTTTATGTATAGACGATGATTCTATGTCTTATGCTTTATACTTTGGTATAGTTTTGATGGGTGTAGATGGGAATGTCAAATGATTGGTAGTTGATGGTTACGAGCACTGGTCACTGTATACTTTTAATAACTGTTTCAATACATTCATAAAGATTTTATATGTACAGGCTTAAAGCTTTTATATTCATCTATACCCTCCAAACAATAATCTAAACCTTTTATTTATCAATACTTATGATTTTGTGTTTCTGTCGACCTGCATATAAGATACCATACACCAAAAACAAGAAGAAAAAAAACCTGACTCCACTTTTTCTAGGTTTTAAACAAGGCCCCCAGTCAGTTTAAACTATATACGACAACCCTGGTGGTACCTGGTCAGGTTGTAGGATTATAGTTTCTTCTGGCATGTTAGGTCGTGCGCGACCCACAACTGGTAATATGGTTTATAGATCACCCATTTGCCCTTTTGTTCTCTGTCACTAGAAAAGGGATCCATAACAGGGAAAATTCAACAATTATATGCTTTACAGAAAGGTTTTCGGACTGGTGTATTTGATTGTATGTAGTGTCTGGTAAAAACCCGTACACCCAATATCCTCCACCCAATATCCTCCACCCAATATCCTCCACCCAATATCCTCCAGAGAGTCGTAATCTGTAAGCACTCTCGAATGTATTTGAAGTTCATGGTCTTTCTGAAAAGTCACTAGAGTCTATTTTTCTGCTATTTTGTGACTGTAAGATT
Organism: Metschnikowia lochheadii; assembly: GCA_002370915.1. NCBI lineage: Eukaryota > Fungi > Ascomycota > Pichiomycetes > Serinales > Metschnikowiaceae > Metschnikowia > Metschnikowia lochheadii. The sequence goes on along the minus strand of NLAW01001434.1, from coordinate 41,092 downwards.
TGTGGTGGTTTTCATGGTCAGAGTAATGACCGGCCGTTCCGAAGGTGCCCTCGGATCTCGTAGAGTATCGAGACCGAGAGCAAAAATGTCCAAAAAAAAAATAGGTATATATACAAGAAAATTCAGTCTTAAATTTAATATATAGTCTTAAAAAGGCCCCAAGATTTGATGATCTACAACGAAAACCCCAAGGCCTTCAAAGACGGAAGTGATTGGATAGACTTGAAATTGAAGGAGTCATGGAACATCTCCTCCAACACCAAACATTATGTGTCCGAATTGAACAGCGCCGATGATGTTTCGGGACTGGTGACGGCTTCGTGTCTCATGGCCAAGTATGTCACTGAAAAAGGCAACAATGTAATTAGACCTTACATGCCCATTTCCATTTCGGACGTGGACCAAAAGAGCACGCTTGAGTTTGTCATCAAGACTTACCCCGAAGGTACCTTCTGTTTCTGCTAATACTACTACTACAATATTAGTATAGTATAGCACTACCTGCCTGAATCTATTCTATCCTGCAATTGACCACGGATTGACCACGGATTAACCACGGATTGACTACGGATTGACTACGGATTAACCACGGATTGACCACGGATTGACTACGAATTAACCACGGATTGACTACGGATTGACTACGAATTGACTACGGATTAACCACGGATTGACCACGGATTGACTACGGATTAACCACGGATTGACCACGGATTGACTACGGATTAACCACGGATTGACTACGGATTGACTACGGATTAACCACGGATTGACCACGGATTGACTACGAATTGGTTTTGAGGCCCTCAGTGGTAGAACAATATCCATCACTGTTATTATTTATTAGTCAATAGAAATTAAAGTGCCATAAGTAGTAATTTAGTACTAGGTTAGTTATTGTCAGCAGTTAGTAGTGAGTACAATGTAATAAGCACTAATTACTAAGTACTAAGTAGTAGTATATGTTGTGTTCTTTAAACGTGTGGTTAGGCATAAATCTATTAAAGAACTTAAAAGCACAACAATACTATGATACTATACTACAAAACTACAAAGCTACAAAACTATACTACATTGATGCTATATTATACTACAATACTATACTACAATGATGCTATATGTTAGATTCTTGTTATAACGTTAAGTACTAAGTTATCTTTATTCGTTGATGATTCCTCAAGTGAGGAATCTGAGTAGGAATTAGGCTTGAAATTGGGTGGAAAATAAGGGATAATAGCTTTAAAAAAATTACTTATGTAACACATACCCCATATTGTCACCTAATAGTCTTGTTAGTATTACTCTAAGCTCCACTTTTTTAAGTGATTGTCTTATAGTATATTATGTTCTTTATAACGTATCAATCGCTGCGGAACAACTCCTTAGCGATCATTGTTGTACTCACCTCAGCTCATCCTAGTACTCCATACAATGAGGCGGAGTAGTCGGCTGAATAGAAGCCTGAATAGAAGCCTGAATAGAAGCCTGAATAGAAGCCTGAATAGAAGCCTGAGTAGAAGCCTGAGTAATAATAGCCATTGTATCATGCAGAGAGGTTTCATAATATCCCCATAGGTAGGGATCTACCTATGGTGGGTCTGACACTATACTATACTACAATACTATACTACTATCTGCCTTTATGAAGGCACAGTTGACTAAGAAACTAATCCCACTTCCTAAAGACCAGCCAACGGTCCTGATAGGCCTTACAACAACAGCCGTTACGCGAATAGGATGTTGACGTTTATTAGTGAGGAGCATGTTATTTTAGCTTTTTATGTTTTTAGTTCTGCATTTTCTTTCTTTTTTTGTGTTTTTTTTTTGTGGGTAGACATTTTGCTGTGTACATGAGAAATGGAGAGAATGTCAGAAAGTACATATTTCATGTTGACCTTAAAAATCGAAAAAACAAAAACTCCCAAATTTTTGTAGTTCAAAATAATCCCCTTTCCCAGTATTTTCTATGAAGCTAATTTTGAATTTCAAAAGACTGGTGATGGAAATAACCACCTATCATATATGGAGTCGAGGTTCTTGGTAGTGTATTGTATGCAGACCACCAGTAATAAGTGTTGAACATGTGATATGTGCTGGCCCGTGTATGCAGGTAAGGTATTACCTGCAGTACAACGGAATTGGACAAGCCTCATAAGGTTCCCAGGAACGCATGAGTGCAGACTAGTATTGTATCCGGGTCTTGGTGTCAAGAGTAGTCAGTTTGACTTCAGACAGGGAAATACCGAGTCCGGGTGCAGGAACAAGGGGTCCAGGGAATCCCAAGTATATATAGAAGGGATTCCGCTCTAGGTTGAGCGGTATCATGAGTAACCAGAATTTCACGGATCTCTTAATACAGAACAGTAGCAGAAATTATGGACTTTGGAACTACAAAGTTCAACAATAAGGCCACTATATACAGGAAATAATGAAAAAAACGGTAACGAAGGGAACGCTCGTAGTTAATCACAATGGCTAGCAGGAATAGCGAAGTAACAAGCACCCGTTCTTCTTATACACCTGTTCTCTTATGTACCTATTCTTCTTATGTACCTGTTCTCTTATGTACCTATTCTTCTTATGTACCTATTCTTCTTATGTACCTATTCTTCTTATACACCTATTCTTCTTATGTACCTATTCTTCTTATGTACAGTGTTTTTTAAAACTATTCAAACCAGTGCGACAACACTATTCAAACCACACTAGCAAAATTAAACAACCCAATAGTTCGAGAAATTACTATTTTCAATACTTAATAAAGATTTGACATAAACAGTTTATTTCAAATCCTTGATCCTTAACAATTTTTAAGTCGTAAGTACCAGACTTTTTTTTATTATTGGTCTGCTTAATTTTGCTAGTCGGGTTTGAAACATATTGCCACACTGGTTTGAATAGTATTCAAAAAGGTACCTGTTCTTCTTATGTACCTGAGGTTACTACAACCACCCGGTGCCGTGAAGGTAGACGTCCCAAATATACAGCGTTTTTTAAAACTATTCAAACCAGGGCAGCAAAAAGTTTGGAAGCAGAACTAGCCAAAATAGATAAACCAGTAGTTCAAAGAATTTCTTATCCCTTCACAGAGTCTTTCAAACCAAATGGCATAATGTTTCAAACACCAACTTTCATTAGAGTTCAATACTCTGAAATCTTAAATCTGGAGGATGGTTTGAATCAATTTGAAAAAACACTGTATAAGGGAGTCTAGACCATATCCATCTTTTGAATAACTGATTGAAATATCATCTGTCTGGAGGATACTAAGATGGCTCCTAAAACCAGACCCACCAATTCACCAATGGACACTGACAACTCATGGACACTGACAACTCATGGACACTGAAAACTCATGGACACTAACAACTCACGGACACTAACAACTCATGGACACTAACAACTAATGGACACTGAAAACTCATGGACACTGACAACTCTACACCTCGTACCTCTCTTGAAGTAAACCCTCCTCAAGTGTGTAGATATCTTGATGAGACTATGAGGACAGCGTCCTTCAGTGAATGGCCTCTGAACATTACACCATGGTTAATCCATGGTCCACCTGGTGGTGCAACTATATTTGCAGAACATGCGTTATCAAATCTACAATCCAATCCAATATATGATCATTCTCTAAACTTTCCATGAACCCACATATACCTAATATAGTCGTAGTTTTTATACACCAAGTAATCGTGATGCACCAAGTAATTCTAATACACCAAGTAATCCTGATGCACCAAGTAATTCTAATACACCAAGTAATCCTGATACACCAAGTAATCCTGATGAACCAAGTAATCCTGATACACCAAGTAATTCTAATACACCAAGTAATTCTAATACACCCTACCTGCTTAACCTGAATAGAGGAATTCATGCCACTGTACTCGAGAACAACATAGCGGTCTTCAGGGAAAACGGGCATGAACATATGGCCTTTAATGTCCAAAACTTTTTGGGGTACAGTCTTTCCAAGATGCTTGGCCACCGCCTCTATCCATGACATGGTAGCGGAAATGGCCGAGTTGGTGTATGCGGCATTGTCAACATGGTTTGCAAACTCGTCAGGGTCAGTAAGATTGCGAGTGGTATATACTTAGACAACGTCGCGTTGTAATCCACATAGGTCGAGAAAAGATTTGCTGGGTCATAAATGATTGGGAAGATCTTTTCCTCGAGGAATGTATCATCAACTGAACCACTAAAATACAACTTAAATGCTGAAAGTGCTACAGCTGAGCTGACATGATACCCCTCCTAATCGAAACATGCTCCTGTAGCAGTACACTTTCCAAATCTGCCACTTGTCCAGGGATAAATTGCCCCTTCGAAGGTGTCCTTTGGGGGGCCCTGGAGACTGAATGTGTTTCTCAGCCTGGTCTCTTGTCTCGAGTCTGTAATGTAACAAACTCTTAGAGACCTCTGGATTAAATGGAAAAATTCCAATCAGCTTCCAGAGACCAAGTAATTCTAATACACCCTAGTAGTAAATAAAGAGTCCAGTAGTTCTAAAATACCAAATAGTCCTAATACACCCTTGTAGTTTTAATACATCGTTGTAGTCCTGATACCGTGATTTTCAAAACCCCTTCAAATCAGTGCAACAAAATGGTTCAAACTAGGGCGACTAAATGTTTCGAACCCAATAGACAGAATGGTTCAAACCACACTAACGAAATTAAACAAACCAATAACTCAAAAAGTTTCGTACACCCCTGACAAATGGTTGAATACAGGATAACAAGGAAAACCAGTTCATGTTCATGTTCCGTCCTGTTTTAACCCTTGATTGGTACTGCAAGACCCCAAAATCAAATGTAAGGAGAGTGTTTTTCAAGACTATTCAAACCAGCACTACAAAATGTTTCGAACCAACAAGACAAAATAGTTCATACCAGCGCGGCAAAACGATTCAAACCACATAAGCAAAATTCAACAAACCAATATACAGTGTTTTTCAAAACTATTCAAACCAGGGGGCAACATGTTTGGAACAAGAACTAACAAAATTAAACAAACCAGTAACTCAAAAAGTTCCGTATCCCTTCACACACTCTTTGAAACCAAATGTCATAATGTTTTAAACACCAACTTTCATTAGAATTCAATATTCTAAACTCTTAAATCTGGAGGCTGGTTTGAACAATTTTGAAAAACACTGTACATAACCCCAAACAAGGTACAAGGTCTTCAAACCAATCATATCTTCAGATATCAATTCATGCACTCTAGCAATTTGATTTTGTATCTATATATCATGGTAGTATGGAACTACCGGTTTAAACAATGGTATAAGTAATGGTATAAGTAGTGGCCAAGAGGGCGGTATAAGTAGTGATAAGTAGTGGCCAAGAGAGTGGTATGAGTAGTGATAAGTAGTGGCCAAGAGAGTGGTTTAAAAAATGGTCTCAATGGTGGGGGGTCTCTATTCTTATATGTTGCGGTGCGCGGATGGCTGTAAATCAGTGTGAATGGCTGTAAATCACAGAATGGTGGCAAATGAGGGGATGTTGCGAACAAAAAATATAAATAGAGCGCTATCCCCCTCGAAACGGTTTTCTCTCAACAATAGAAATTCATACCAGTTCATGTTCCCTTTCGCTTTGACCCTTGATTGGACCCTTGATTGGACCCTTGATTGGACCCTTGATTGGACCCTTGATTGGTACTGCAAGACTCCCCAAATGTAAGTACATATGAGGTAAATCCTCCAGATTTAAGATTTCAGAATATTTTGAATTCTTCAATGAATGAAATTTGGTATGAACATTACGTTATTGTGGTTTGAAGGAGTGTGAGAAGGAGTACGAAACCTTTTGAATTATTGGTTTGAATTATTCCGTCTTTTTGGTTGGAACCATTTTGTCGCCCTGGTTTTGAATACTTCTGAAAAACACTGTATCCTTGTTTTCCTATATACAACGCCATGTTAAAGTTATAAGAACCCAATTTTGAAATATTACTTACTTTGAATCGGTTTGCTGCGGTGGTTCAAATAGTTTTGAAAGAAACACTGTGTACAGTCTAGTGGTAAATAAACAGTATTTATAGTTTTGGGGTTACTATTGGTCTGGACGAGTGATCAGAGGGTCACGTGCATCGGCCTCTGATTGTTTGTGGAATAATGCTTCGGCTCCATCAACATTCAACGTCTCTTTTTCTCGCTCTTGCTCAGATACAGGAATAGTCATGGCCACGGAATCGGAATCTATATCGGAAATAGGAAACGAAACCACCCCCGAATTGGAGCCGGGATTTTGGAGTGTGGAATTTTTTTGGGTGGGATTTTGGGGTATGGAATTTTTGGGGGTGGAATTGGAATCTGATGTTCCCACCTGCATAGAGCCCCGCTGCTCATATTCTTGCTGCAACTTTATCTGAGCCAGTTCAAAATTGAACCCATTTTTCGCCCGTAAAAATCCCGAAACGTCTCTTCGCATTGATCTCTCTGGAACTTTTAACCTATCAAAATATTCCATCTTCTCTGGATCCTGTATGGAAGACTGCCCCATCACACTATACATCTCCGTCTCATGCGCTCCTGTATACTCTCGTGTAGCCAAATACTCCTTTAGTAAATCCGGCTCCGTGGCCAAAATCTGAAGGTAATCCTCATCACTAAGGTTCATTCCAGGCTCTTTTGCCTTTTGAGCCTCTTCAATTTGCTCCCCAAGAAAATCACCCATATTTATTGCTCCAACAGTAACAGGTTGTCCTGCACCTGGACCATTCCCATTTGAAATGGCATCTTTTCCTCGCGAGTACTTGGATAAAAGTCGTGCATTGACCCATAACCGGAACCGACGAAGAAACACATGAGTTTTAAACCGTTCTTGTGATATAGATTTATCTCCATATTCGGTTTGAAGAATCTGAACGAATTTCCCCGGCACATATGCAGGAACCCCTTCCATATATGTTTCTCGAAGTGGCGAGATTTCTTCAAGTGATGAAAAGTGCTTATTGCGACAATTGTAGATATGACCCCCAAAGTTCTGTTCAAATGTATGCGCTTCAAATTTAGCCTGATCTTCAGCCTCTTTGGCCTCTTTTGCTTGTTGTTGCTCTAGACTCAAATTTGCCTCATCATCACCATCATTATGGTTATCATCATCATCATTATTTTTTTTCTCCGGTGTTATGGAAGAATCTTCTTTTTGGTCGGATTCCTCCGTTATGAGCCCGTACCTCTGCGGTGATGGTACACTGGAGACTGCTAGAGCAGTAATATCAATATATAACCCCAGATCAATATCAATAAATCTTGCATCAATAGAATTTTGACCTGTACCGGGGTCTCTGTGCAGTAACCACGGGCCTATATCAAGAAAATATCGACCCATTCGAAGTTCCTGGTTAGGAGCCCCGCCATAGTCAACAATTATACTCTGATTAAATCTCCTTGCAAGAAAATGAAGATCCAGAATTGGCATTTGTACATCAATATCTGCATCCCAAGGAAACAGAGCACCATTCCAAAACCACCCTAAAAGCGTACCGTGAGCCAACCAGGTCCGGACTTTTTGGGCGTGCGAAAACCGAAGCCATGCCAGAATTAATCCATGAAGAATTGGCCCATGAACATCCGTATTAAACCTTAACCCTTTGAAAAAACGCCAGTCGTAGTGTCCTCCCAAAACCCAGTTTTTTTCCCGCCTCACCAACTTGGCCTCATGGAAATATTTACTGGGGTCTTTTGTAGAGAGCGACACGCGTAGTGCTTCCAAGTACTTTTCCTCATTGGGCAGAAGAGAATTGGTAAGTTTGGCCTGAGCAAGTTGGTCTGCAATCTGGGAGGAATTATCCACGAAATCTTCATGAATAAGCTCCAATAAATGGGAGGTCTGGGTGTGTGCATATTCTGCCCTTCCATTTTTCACCTTTTCGTCCGCTCCATCTCCCAGTTTGCCCTTTTTTTCTCTAAGAGAAGTAAATTTAGCAACTTCCGCCTCGAGATTTAGTGTTCCCTTTTTTTCGGCCACCTGGGCCAAAGGATTGGCTACTAATCGTTGGCGGAAGGTCACATTACATGGCACAAACACCGAAAACGGTCCTTTTTGGGTGGTGGAAGCCCCTAAAATCACTATGCCTGCAGGCGTAGGCATGAAGTCATAAAGATATGATGCACTGGCAGCAATCTTGACTGCTTGGGTGGTTCTTCCAGGGTACTTGAACACATGGAAACCTGCAGATAAGGCCCCGTCCGCCTGGGACTGGTCCAAGCTAGTAAAGTCGGCAACTTTCCGGGCTTTTTCCTCAACCGGCTGACCCAATTGGGTGTTGTCATAACAAAAAGCATATGGGTTATGTAAAATATCTTTTTGAATGGCTGTTTGGGGCAGACCTTGAGGACGGAGGGCCTCACACGTGACCTGCTCACGTGACACCATGGATTGTTGATGTACGTTTAAATCGGTCCAATCAGCCCAATGAAAAGCCAGTAAAGTAAGTTTGGATTCAGGAACTCCGGAAGTAAGCTGATTGGAAAGATCGGCCATAATCACCGAAAGAGTAAACCTTGGGTCGAACGGGGTTATATGCAGGTTCACCTTTTTAAAAGTAATTTTTTCAGTCAGAAAGTCATGGACATTTTTCAGGCCCAAAACGTATTGACTCAAAAAAGCATCTTTCTCATCTGCTTGTTCCAAGTATCGTTTATATAGAGCATCAGCCCAAAAATCAAAGTTATAAGCGTTTTTTTTCGGGCGAAAAAGACCAAGGCCCAAATCAACCATGCTCTGGCCAGGTTCCATATATTTCCTGTACAGGTGAAGAACACTTATGGCCATAACCAATAGAAGCAACACCAGCACAGACACTGCCGTACATCTACTGCGCCGGAACTTCATCTGATTTAAAGTAGTGTGGTAGAATGAGGTAGGAATGTCCAGTAAAGACACAAGAAAATGGTCTAATGAAGGCACCAAAAAAACCCGTAGTTTCAGTCAATGATCAATTGATCCGTTGATGATCCGTTGATGATCAGTAGTAGAAGTGACTGAAATCAGTGGTAAAAGTCACTAAAATCAGTGGTAGAAGTGACTGAAATCGGTTGTAAAAGTCACTAAAATCAGTGGTAGAAGTCACTGAAATCGGTAGTAAAAGTCACTAAAATTAGTGGTAGAAGTCACTGAAATCGGTAGTAAAAGTCACTAAAATCAGTGGTAGAAGTCACTGAAATCGGTAGTAAAAGTCACTAAAATTAGTAGTAAAAGTCACTAAAATCAGTGGTAGAAGTCACTGAAATCGGTCGTAAAAGTGACTAAATCAGTAGTAAATTGGAAGTCGCTAAGTCACTGAAATCAAACACTGGTGAAACGGTAATGAATCGAGTCACTAGTTGATCAGTAGTAGGAACCAGTACTAGGCAAGATATCAGTAGGAGTAAACCACTGGTCAGTATAAATGATCAGTATAAACGATCAGTATAAATGATCAGTATAAACGATCAGTATAAACGATCAGTATAAACGATCAGTATAAACGACCAGTATGAATAGTAAACCACTGGAAGTCAGTAGTAATCAGGAGTCAATAGAAAATACCAGTTAAATAGTAATCAAGACTCACTGACTCACTGGTAGAACGATACTAGGCCAACAACACTAGTACCGATTAGGAATCAGAAATCACCAGTAGGAAGAAGCTCTAGAACCCTTTAAAAAATCAGTGGAAATTAGAAATTTCAGTAGTTTTAGTAGGAAACAGAGTTCAAAGGTTTCAGTAGTAAACAGGAATCACTAAGAATCACTAAGAATTACTGGGAACAAGTAGTAAACAGGAAGACCAGGGACCAGTAGTAAACAGGAAGACCAGGAACCAGTAGTAAACAGGAAGACTAGAAATGAACCACTAGTAAGATTTCACGGGAATCAGTAGTAAACAAGTGAACCACTAGCAGGATACTGGAAATGGATCAGTAGTAAAATACCAGAACTCAGGATATTTCTGGGATCAGTAATCAGTAATCAGTAATCAGTAATCAGTAATCAGTAATCAGTAATCAGTAATCAGTAATTACTAGGATCAGTACTCAGTGATCAGTGATTGGTAGGAATTACTGGTGAAGAACTTGGAAGCAACACTAGTATGGAAATAGAAATCACTAGTATGGAGATCCAGGAAAAGAAGTTAGCTCAAAAAAAAGTGACCCAGGGAAAATCGTATAGAGCAAACCACTAGTTTCTAAAGAGACTCCTAAAGTGAATCAGTAGACAATAGTCAGAATCAATATAGTCAAAATCACTGGTATGAATCACTGGTATAAATCACTGGTATAAATCACTGGTATAAATCACTGGTATAAATCACTGGTATGAATCAGTAGACAGGAATCACTAGAGTCAGGAAACACTTGGAAGACACTAGGAATCGTAAAAGGACTTCGTGGTAGTGTTTTCACCAATAGTATGTACTGTAGAAATCAGTAGTTGGAGTCACCAGTAGTCACCAGTAGAAGTCACTATCAGAATATCGCTATTAGGAACCAATAGGAACAGTAAACACCACTGGAAGGGACACCAGGAACAGTAAACACCACTGGAAGGGACAGTAGAAGCACTGGATCACTAGGAACACTAGGAACAGTAGGTCACCAGGATATAGTACTCTGTGTAGAAGTCACTATGAGGTGATCAATGATAACCACTAATCAGTAGAACACTAGAAGAAATCACCAGATCAGTATAGGAAGGTACTAGGATAGTATGAATCACTCGTAGTATCACCAGTATATACTTCAGTGTAGGAGTCACCAGTAATATATACTTCAGTGTTGAAATCACTAGAATGGAACAGTAGTAGGAATCACTAGAATGGACCAGTAGTAAGAATGACTGATCCTTAAGATTGTAGGATTGAATTGAGTTCCTTTGGGATGGACTGGTGAATGAATTAGATGCAGTAGAACACAAGAGATCCAGTAATAATGATAGAATCTCGGGTAAAGTGATGAACAAGATCAATGAATATTTTGGAAGTGATTCAAAAGTGATTCAAAAGTGATTCAAAAGTGATTCAAAAGTGATTCAAAAGTGATTCAAAAGTGATTCAAAAGTGTGTAAAAACTGTTTCCAAAAGTCTTTCCAAAAGTCCTTAGAAAGTCTTTTGAAAGTCCTTTCAAAATCTGGGAGTGATCAGTTTTTAGTGGTACTTCAGATGAAGTATAATGGTCAATGCTCAAGATCTATGCTCAATATACAGTCAGGTCCAGTGACTCAGTTAATCAATGGGTTGGAAATCCACTTTCAATCTCCAATATAGTACCCGATGTAATCTCCAATCTGGATCGGTGTTTGATGCGGATTTGAGAACCTTGGGTGTGTGCACCGGAATAAGAACTTGTCCGTTGAAGCTTTGGTCCGGTATATGAGTTCAGATCCACTCTTGAATCAACAGTACACCGTTAAGATTTCGTTGACCCAATATCAATTTTAAGGCCTTTTAATATCAATGTCAAGGTCACTTTAATATCAATGTCAAGACCACTTTTATGTTGTTCAAGGCACTGGTGATGTCTCTGATAAGCACGGTCACGTTTTTAGGGTGCCACTTTTTCACAGTCACAGTCACAGTCACAGATGCTTTGTGTCAGCCTCCTTTTCTCTTTAATCTAATTTAATATTCCTCTTACACTTTGGATAGAACAAGGTCAGGCACAGGGGGGGGGGGAGTGGAGAGTAGAGAAGAGCCAGGTACCAGAACCATGATATAGTGGTAAACTCGCGTGCGGCCCGGTGCGATTTTGACGTGCGCGAAAGCAATGCGTGCGGCCTGCACATAATCCGCGAGGTCACCTACTCACTGCGCACGCCATATGCACGTTAATGCAATGCACAGGAATGCCTTTCTTTTTTTTGTTTTTGGTGAATATCGTTCTAGAGTGGTTCTATGCAATATAGACACTAACTAACAATTGCTTTATGGTAATGGATCGGTTATAAAAAAAAAAGAAAAAAAAAGAACAGTTTTATCTCGGAATGATACCGTTATAGAAACAAATGCACTGAAGAGGGTTAGGTTTTTTTTTTTTTTTTCGCTCGGTGGTAATACGGGGACTGCACACAAGCACCTCTCGAACTCTCTCACGCCAAATCTCGCGCCTTGCCCGCATCAAGTGCGATAAAGTAGGGCAATTCCTCTATTACTGGTCTGGACTAATGGAGATAATAGACGGGATTTCGGAGTTAATGACATGAAAAGGAATAGGGTTTTCTCGGAGATATCCCAATAAGGAAATATCTTCTTATAAACCAAACCAATACATTGTGGAAATGGTGGTGGGGCGGGGCGGAAGGACTAGATTTTTAAAGTGGTCGCAGTCACTGCATAACCATTCTCTCTTGATTCGAGACAATAATGAGAAGCCTTGTAAATTTTGTTTTGAATAGGGGGTTTATATGCAGAATACCACATTTTGCGTTAAAACAAACGTTTCTAATTATTCCACCCCCCCTTTTTTTTTTCTTTTTCTTCCCATTTTAAACCGCCAAAGAACATTCTCCGTGCAAATTCCCTTTCCCAAATAAAGTTTCTCAAAGCGTAAAGTCCGTTCCCACAGGAATGTTCCTGGGTTGTATGCATGACACGCAGAGAGTAAAGTTGGTGAATCCTGCATATAACCCCAAAAATCTCGTAATTAACCCATAATAATATAACGTCCATTAAAATACCCAAGTAGGCAAAAAAATCAATAGAGACAATAATTAGGGTGCACGGGTTTTCTCCTCTAACCTTCCAGTTTAAATTTACTACAGTCATAGTAAATCCACTAGTGATGCACAACCTGTCAGCTTTACTAGTTGATACATGCACTACCAGTCAGCTTTGCTAGTTGATGCATACACTACCGTAATGCCCACTATAATCCACTATGATGACCACTATAATTCCCACTGTATGTGTATATCACTATAATGACCATCGTAATTCCCACTGTACTGTATACAGTCTTTCACTGACTTCCTCCTTTTCTAGACTCCCATTTGCTTGTCCAAAATGTATCTTATACAGTAGTACTCTCTTTCCGTCTGATCTGATATTTGTCCAACAACTTGGGCAACGAAAGAAGAAATGACCCTGCATCTTTATACTTGGTAACAACCACATAAGCAGTTAAGGCCAAAGGTAATCAATTGATTGCCATGGATTTGTTTTCCTTGGCTAAGATTTTGCTCAAAGACAAAGTCATATTCTTTCAAGGGAAGTTGTTCTGTTCACATGCAGTTCAAATTGATTTGACGATCATATTATCGGTCTCCAGTAGTCAGTGGTCAGTGGTCAGAGTCAGTGGTCAGAGTCAGTGGTCAGAGTCAGAGTCAGTACTCAATCATCAGTCGTCAGTCGTCAGTCGTCAGTCGTCAGTCGTCAGTCGTCAGTCGTCAGTCGTCAGTCGTCAGTCGTCAGTCGTCAGTCGTCAGTCGTCAGTCGTCAGTCGTCAGTCGTCAGTCGTCAGTCGTCAGTCGTCAGTCGTCAGTCGTCAGTCGTCAGTCGTCAGTCGTCAGTCGTCAGTCGTCAGTCGTCAGTCGTCAGTCGTCAGTCGTCAGTCGTCAGTCGTCAGTCGTCAGTCGTCAGTCGTCAGTCGTCAGTCGTCAGTCGTCAGTCGTCAGTCGTCAGTCGTCAGTCGTCAGTCGTCAGTCGTCAGTCGTCAGTCGTCAGTCGTCAGTCGTCAGTCGTCAGTCGTCAGTCGTCAGTCGTCAGTCGTCAGTCGTCAGTCGTCAGTCGTCAGTCGTCAGTCGTCAGTCGTCAGTCGTCAGTCGTCAGTCGTCAGTCGTCAGTCGTCAGTCGTCAGTCGTCAGTCGTCAGTCGTCAGTCGTCAGTCGTCAGTCGTCAGTCGTCAGTCGTCAGTCGTCAGTCGTCAGTCGTCAGTCGTCAGTCGTCAGTCGTCAGTCGTCAGTCGTCAGTCGTCAGTCGTCAGTCGTCAGTCGTCAGTCGTCAGTCGTCAGTCGTCAGTCGTCAGTCGTCAGTCGTCAGTCGTCAGTCGTCAGTCGTCAGTCGTCAGTAGTAGTCAGTGTCAGACAGCAAATCATAGAGCACAAGGGCATACCCATTGACGAATTCCAGATCTACCGTCACTCATCGAACGTAGCTGAGAACTAGATCAAGACAAAAGTTAATAAAGAAACCACGTCTTCTCTCAGTCCATGATCCCATGAAATGCTGATCCAATGGAATGCCTTTATTGTATCCTGAGCCTTTAAAGTTGCCCTATAAACTGGGGTCTTCCACCTACCAAATTGTAAATCTGATGGCATTTTTCTTCACTTAAAGCTAGCTCTGGATACTTCTTGGCAGGTATGCTTCTTGGAAGGGTACGTTTTCTTGCGTACGGTTCCTGAAAGCTTCCTTTCGAAATTGTCATCTTTCAACAAGAAAAATTTCATCAGGAAAAGTATTCTGTTTTGGGGCCTGAGAAGAATGTGCAATCCCTTCCTGACCTTATGTTTTTTTCAAAGACGAAAACGAGACAAAATACCCGCCAATCATTCCAGAAAGCATGACCCTCGGAGATCTTCTCATAGTCATAAGTGAAGTCATGTATGAAAGTTCACTGGGTCTCGGGAATTATCCACACTTGATCAGCTTTCATTTGGAAAATATTTGTGCATGGAACACAATAGGGTATCAAAAAAATGGAGATAAAATATCATAGGAAACATTTCAAGCATAGTATTTATGTGATCATGGGGATGGTCTTTGTGTGATTATGGGGATGTGGCCTTTGACTGGGGCCATGACAAAAACTTTGGTGCTAAGGCCTGACATCCAGGAGATAGATGCTGAAAACTAGTCAAAGATCACCCTAGGACCCAAGTCCCTTTTCCTATGTTGGTTTGCCAGGCCACATGTGCTATTGCTGGAGTGCTATTTTGTTGTGTACCCAATGTATACCCTATGTGACACGAAATCCAGTGGCACGACAATGTCCCTTTGACTGAAGGCTATTGAGATCGTGACCTCCATCTGAGTAGTAGAAAAGTACTATTTGTGTTAGTAAAGATTTCATCATTCCTCTGTTTGTGAATATTTCATCATTCCTCTGTTTGTGTGAATCTTTTGCGACAAGACAGCCTTATAGAGGTCATTCTCTCTAATGGTAAGTACCCATCTACAGGAGATAGGTCTCATGTCCGGTCTTATTGGAACGATCATAAAGTTTCATTCTCCAGTAGTGCAGCCATTTCCGAATTGCATGTTTCTTTCCAAATCGTTCTCGAGGACTCTTCATGGCTCCAATCAAACTCCTCTGCACTCTTGACCATCCACCGTGCCCAGTCACATCTCCATATAGCCCACGAGAAGCCTTGGGCACGTCACATGATTTCGGTATCTTTTGCATGAGCTCTGGCAGTCCAGACGGACACATGAGCAACTAGCGTCTGGTAGAGTGGGTAGAGTGGATTCACATCAACATCAAGAGCATCATCGATGTGATTAACATCATCATGGAGTTTTATCCGTTCAAGCTGTTGTTCAATCAGTAGTTCAACCAGTAGTTCAACCAGTAGTTCAACCAGTTGTTCAACCAGCAGCTCAACCAGTTGTTCAACCAGTTTTTCGCTTGGATTTTCAGCCTTATGGATAAGAACACATTTTTGTTCCCCAAAGATGTTCGACCGGTTCGGTAGTAAGAAGAGTTGAGGTCTGAAATAGTGAGAATTCCTGTTGTTTAGAATTCATATAGGTTCCGGTTTCTCAGATAATAAGTCCGATTTCTTGCCATGTGGAGTAGAATGTCTGTCAAAATAGTCAAGAAAGATTATTGAGACTTCCCAAAATCCAGTTTCAAATCTAGTTTCGAGCAGGTCATTTTCCCTTTCTGTAAGATATTCCAGAGATTCTTCGGAATTGAATCCTTTTTATCAAGCTGTTTCAAAGAGCTCATCATTCAAGAGCACTTCAGCTTTTTGACCTGTTATTTGTAGCATGTAGCATTTCAATATTGTTCATAGAATTAGCACACAATTCTTCTTCAAACTGTAGCCTGATTTGGAAACACCCCCTGAAGACGCAATTGATGAATGGGATAGAGAACACATCACTGGTGGCGTAAGCCAACAAGGCCGCCGATCCTTATCAAATCAAAAGCTCTTTGGATGCAGAACCCAAACCGTAGTATCATATCCAAACCATAGTTTCAAATTCAAGCCATAGTTTCGAAACCCAAGCCATAGGTTCTAGGCGGCTAGTTCAGGAATCTTTTAGCAGCATTGATGGCACCAAAGGCAGGAGATGGGCAAGAGAAACAGTTTGAAGTTCATGATACACTGCAAAGAAAGGGAAGAAAAGTAGAAGAAAAAAGTGAATGGTACAGAAAGAAAGAAAGAAAGAAAGAAAGAAAGAAAGAAAAGTAGTGGTAAGAAATGTGGGAGAAGAAAGAAGGAGGGGGGGGTTTATATAAGGAAATGGAATTGCAGCCACCGCGGAATACGAGCTTCGCACGACCCACGCGAACCAAGCAAATTGCCCCCACCGTTTCCAAATCTGAAACAACAGTTTGAAACCGGTAGGAGCACAGCTTAACGTTCACAATAAAAGCGCCACCAAAACCAATGTTTGAGTTAAACCAATGTTTATGTTAAAACAAAGTAGGTCTAAACAGTTCAAGTCTAAACGGTCCAGTTCTAAACGCTTTATTGTTACATGGTCGACGAACAAGGAGATTCTAGTCATTGGCAAACATCACAGGATGTTGTCCAGTAACTTGTCAGACTGCCACTTGTGCCCACCCCCGAACAAGTCTTCCGAAGAAGCATGAGTAAGGGGGTCAAGATCATCGCTCCTTTTAAACTGCAGCCACGAGGACTGAGCGTAACAAAAGGCAAACAAAATGTAGATGACTAGACCGCAAGGGATCATAGCCAAGCTAAATTGTATCTCACTTTGAGGGCGCAAGGGTATCTAGCTCATCAACCAAGTTGGAAACAGTGGCTCTTTAATTAAGAGTCAAAGTGGAACGTGACCTATAGAAATGATCCTATGAAGTACGTCGACGAAGAAAAAAAAAAGTCAATGAGGGCGGGATCTTCGCGGGCTTATATAGTCGGTGGGGGCCGGGTAACCCCCGTTGGGGCTCATCAACTAATACACGTGCGAAAAGGCATGTGCAGTAAGTCACGTGCTCTGCACAAACTTAATCCATCACACTAGTACTATACAAGTGACACACATTTCACATACATTTCATTTACATTTCACATACATCACGCATGAGTCAATATTACCTTAAATAGAACTTATTTCTTATTTTATACATTTAAAGTAGGATACTTTAGGTTGGAAACATGGCACTACCTGCAGTGCCAACATATCCTGCGTGGACTAGACAATGATGACGGCATTTTGCGCACAGGTGATGCCAAATAAACGCACAAAGTCTACCACCACTGCACGCAACTTTCGGGATAATTGGGCGAACGTGCGCGAGAGGAGCTGTCCGTTGGCGGCGGTGTAGATGGTGACCTGCATATGCGCGCTCTCGGGGTCTTGCAACCACTTCAACACCTGCAGCATCGGCATACATCCGGGAAGCACCGACGGAAGCTGCAACTCTCCAACGTTATAATCTGCAAGTATTGCGCTTTTGGTTGCATCAGCTACCTCGTAAGTCTCCGGAGCTCCGTATACTGCAGCCAGAGTATCGTCGCCTGCATGACCCGCCACCTTATCGGGCTTTCCAACTAGTGAAAGCTCTCGCTCCGCTCCGGGACTACCAGCATCAAACAGCCAAAAGCGGTCGTATAGCTGTAGATGTGACAGTGACAGTAACAGCGCAGATGCATCCGGTGCATGCGATTTTTGCGTGCGTTGCACCGCATCCAAAGAATAGTATCTTTCGGCGCACACATCCAAAAGCTCTCCGCCATACTTGCCCTTATACCTCATTTTGGCACAATCTCCAATGTAGTACCCAAGGTAGTAGAAACCAAGCCCGAGCACGTGACACATCTGGATTTCACGGAGTGCCAGGAGTGTACCGAGCGAAAGATGTGCATAATCAGGGTCCCATATGAAGTACACGGACGAAACGCCCGACGGAAGAAAGTCCAACACAGAGATGGCAATGAGAGCTCCGTCTAGGTAGTAGCATTCATGTACAGGACCCAAGCGGCGGGTGTGCTTTGAATTCTGGCTTTTAGCTTCGCTTGTGGCGCATTGTGCAGCTCCATCTCCGGATCCCGCGGCCGCTTGCAGCACCCATGCATTCAATGCGTCCCACTCTGCATCCGTGCCTTCAATCTCCTCATCTCGAAAGGGACTTTCACAGAGAAAGCGAAAAAATTGCATTTGCGTCACTTTTTCGGGTGCATCGTTATGCACGGCCACCTGGTATTTTTTGTAAAGCGCAAATTTCTCCTCGGAGAATTCTGTACTCTCGAAACGGGTATGAAACCGGGATGAGGCGTGTTCTGCTTCGATTAGAGACCATAAGGAAAACTGAGTGGAGGTTGATTTGGGGGTTTTTGGGGGTTTGGATGAAGATTTCGGTTCGGATGTACGGATGTTCCCATTGTCTGCAGGAACATCAACAATTGCCCGTTTAAAGCGATTAACCGTTTGACGATGGTCTTTGGAGAGGGACATCAAACCGAGGGTGGTTCGGATAGTATACATTCTGCAGCACCCTCGGAGCATATCGCCTTTATAGAGGAATGTTCCGGAACGACGAAATCCGAGGTTGACGAATTGGTCATAGTAGGCACAGGAGACCTGGTCGAGCTGACATCCGAGGGTAATGTGGGAGGGTACATCCGGGGGCAGAGCCAGATCCGGGAGACCCAGTAATCCAAGAAATTGCTGTTTTTGGCCATGGCAGTAGCCACATTCTCCGTCGCTAACGTAACATGCACGAGAAATTAGAAGGGCCTGATCAAGCATGGCGTTGGGAGTTGAGTGAATGATTGATTCGATATGCAGTGAAAACCCGTACACCAACACAATAATCAAATTCGCACGAAAAAAGTAAAGAGCCGTACACCACGGAAAAATTCAAGAGACCCGTACACCCGACAAACCTGTACACTTGAAAAAAGATCAAATTCGTGAGACGGTGCACGACATGTTTCGAACACACCCGTACACCACGAATCTAAGTTAAGCCAGTTTCAATCATTTATGAAGCTGGGATGAAAAAGTAAAGAGGTAATATGATCAAATAGAAGAAAAGAGTGATTCTCCCAATTTTTTTTAAATCCTTAACTTCCAAAGGGTAGCCATATTGGTGGTGTTCTTTATAGGTGTTTTTCGCTTATGCAAGTGTCAGGGCCATCGCGTAAATTTCTGCGCGATTTAGCCCAAATCATTTTGAGCTGCGCACGACTTGACATAAAAAAGGCTAAACCAGGCAGATCTGACCTTTTAAAACTATAACAAAAGCCTTTATGGCCAAGTTGGTAAGGCACCTCACTAGTAATGAGGAGATCGTCAGTTCGAATCTGGCTGAAGGCATCGAATCCACTTTTTTTGCATGTTTCAGCACCTTTTTTGGAGGCTTTTTGATGGATTTAGGTAGAAAACGTCTGTTTCTTTCACATGGCATAGGTTTTGACGGGATAAAAGTAGTTATGGTGGTCCTAGACGTAGAAAATGTTTTTTTTTGCACGAGAAAAGAGTATTTGTTCGTGAAAAGTGATATACAGGAACCAGCGTGCATATATAGTTGGTAGCTTTAATTCTAAATCAAAAGAAATCCTAGGAAAGCCAAACCAAAGAGAGAAATAGCAAAGAAAAATATCTCGACCGGTAATATAATGCTTTCTATCATAAATGTTGACCCGGGTTCTTGATATTGATTGAGTGAAGTGGTCATATTGTACATGTTCTCATATTACGTACCACCCCCCCGCGATTTACTTTTTTAAAAATTTTGAAAGGCATCAAACAGGGTCACTCTGAGGCTCTGATGTATTGACTTCTAGAATGTAATGTATTGTGGATCTGAATGCAATGTTTGCACCCATATAATACACACTAATACACGTATCACTGTATGTTAGATTCAAGATCGACGAAGGGTGGAAGACTAGCTATATAGGGATTTGGATTACATAGGGATTTGGATTACATAGGGATTTGGATCGCAGTCAATCGAGAGCCAATAATTTTGTGCCCATTTTGGTCCACCTTTACTATACCGTTTCGACTTTCGACAGTGTTGAGAAAACAGCACCTGGTGCTTCTCTCTCTCTAAGACCACCCTGTGGTCGTGTGAAGGCTCACCCCCAACCCCCAATATAAAAGGACAAGCCCCCCTTTCTTTGATAAGAGTACCCAAGAAATATATATCAGCTAAGGGAGGACATACCAAGATGTTTTTCCCGACACCAGACCCACCAATATTATTTAGTGTGGAGGTACTGATGTGTTACAAGGACATGGACTGACCTGGTTAAAAGACTACTCTCCTGTAGAAGACTACTCTCCTGTAGAAGACTACTCTCCTGTAGAAGACTACTCTCCTGTAGAAGACTACTCTCCTGTAGAAGACTACTCTCCTGTAGAAGACTACTCTCCTGTAGAAGACTACTCTCCTGTAGAAGACTACTCTCCTGTAGAAGACTACTCTCCTGTAGAAGACTACTCTCCTGTAGAAGACTACTCTCCTGTAGAAGACTACTCTCCTGTAGAAGACTACTCTCCTGTAGAAGACTACTCTCCTGTAGAAGACTACTCTCCTGTAGAAGACTACTCTCCTGTAGAAGACTACTCTCCTGTAGAAGACTACTCTCCTGTAGAAGACTACTCTCCTGTAGAAGACTACTCTCCTGTAGAAGACTACTCTCCTGTAGAAGACTACTCTCCTGTAGAAGACTACTCTCCTGTAGAAGACTACTCTCCTGTAGAAGACTACTCTCCTGTAGAAGACTACTCTCCTGTAGAAGACTACTCTCCTGTAGAAGACTACTCTCCTGTAGAAGACTACTCTCCTGTAGAAGACTACTCTCCTGTAGAAGACTACTCTCCTGTAGAAGACTACTCTCCTGTAGAAGACTACTCTCCTGTAGAAGACTACTCTCCTGTAGAAGACTACTCTCCTGTAGAAGACTACTCTCCTGTAGAAGACTACTCTCCTGTAGAAGACTACTCTCCTATAGACTACTCTCCTGTAGAAGTACTTAATGGAGGCCAATTCCTTTCACTCGAGGAATCATTAACGATAATAGTTTCGATTAGGTTATTTTACTTACGTGCTTACAAGAATCCAATCGAACACTACTGCTGTCTACATTGTCTACATTGTCTACATTGTCTAAGTGTCTACTACTATACTACTATATACTATTGTCTATTTCCGAACCAATATAATTCCAATTCATTCATTATCACATCTAATCTATGTGTAATCTATGTCTGATGCTTTTCTAGTCTCCTCATATTGTATCTCTATTTCTACTCAACTACCCTTTTACACTCTTTTAGTATGTACACTTACTTTAAAATCACTAATATACCTATCTTGAGACTATAAATTTATGAGACTGTCATTGGCATCTTCGGGGCTTATCAGTATCTTTCAACTTGGATTTTAGTATATACAATATACAGGGATACGTAAGTTGTGCCTTACTAGACCAGAGTCCTAAGATGGGACCACGGCTCCTCTTCTACTTTCCCACTCGACATCGCATCCGTACACGCTAGGTACTCGTTGACAGTATATATCAGTAGGCAAATGTATCTGTAGTAAAAACACCCAATATTACGGACCGGTAACAGTCCTATACTACCGAAATGTACTCACAATGTAAACAGGGATTTCCAAACCCCAATTCCCCAACCCCAAAATCATCAGTTACCAGTGATAGGCTTACTTCAAGATCCAGAGGTCCCTTCTTGCTATAGGATATGGAACTCATAGTCTCATCGAGATAAGTGAATGCTTCACCAGAAGTACTCGCTTCAGAAGAGGCGTGAGTCTGTTTATCAGTAAGAGTAGTTTTGGTGGGTCTCGTTTTGGGAGGCATCTTGGTATATCTCTCTCGGTAGAGATATTCGATGGCTTTAAGACGGACTTTGGGATGGACTTTTAGACGGACTTCAGACTTTAAGACGGACTTCATCTTCATCAACAAATATGTTACACTGGACTGTAATCCTTGGGTATTGCACCTCCCTATGTATCCTGTTCACGGATAGATACATACGGAGTCACGTGATTCACATAAGTCAATCTTTGTTAGATTCTTATTACATCAAGTACTCTGTTTACTATATTCATTTGGCGATGATTCCTCAAGAGGAGCACTATCAGCTGCTTTCTGTTATGTTCTTTAATACATTTATGCCTAAGCTCTTATATTCGTTGATGGTTCCTCAAAGAGAGGAACCGGGGTGGCTTACATAACTTTGAGAGAAACGTGGAACCGAAAAACTCTCCACCAGAACAATGGTAAGGAGGATTGTTCTGGAATATTCGAAAGCGACCATCTATGCACGAAATGCTCTGATATCCAAACGCCGTATCACCATTGTAACAATATTCGGACTGAGAGGCTTCATAATACCTTCATACACAGGGCCCTGCCCATGGTGGATCTAACACTTTCTTTGTGTTTTCCAAACAAATGGGATGGATGGGTCAGGGGCCTTATACAATGGATATTGCTAGTATTAGCTAGAGAGCCTTCATATTACCTCAATAGGTAAGCACTAGCTATGGAGGACCTGACAATCTTGCAATATACCAGCATACTGAAATGTCTAATGAATCACACTTGAAAGAGATAACAAAATGAACATGGGTTTTTGTGAAGGTCCATATCGTACATTACAAAATTGTATAGATGTCAAAATTTTACATACCCCAAAATTGTACATACCCCAAAATTGTACATACCCCAAAATTGTACATACCCCAAAATTGTATAGATCACAAAACTATTGGGTGCACACCAGAAAGTGAGCGTGAGCATACCAGATTTCGCAGCCATTCTTTCTGTGACCAACTGCGAACTATATAAACCCCCCAGGATCCCCCCTCCCACATATTTCCCACTCCCCACCACCACTTCTCCATAAACACACAGAAACAACAACAAAAAGAAAACATTAAAAAAGACCTAACAAAACAACATTAAAAACAATTCAAAAACACCTTCAACAAACTTCACCAAAATGCATCTTGTCTTTCTATTCCTCGTCTTACTTACTTTTCCTGGAATCACTGGGCTTGGAATCACAATCTCGTTTCTCATAGATTACCTAGACCCAGGAAACTCCTCCCCAACTAACCAAGTAAGAGACAATACGGTGGAGAACATGGAGGTAAAGAACGAGAAAAAAAACACCAAGAAGCAGAAAAAGAAAATGAAGAGAAGGCAAAAAAAACACAATTTCTTACTGACTACTCATAAACAGACTAAAGGACAACGGGGCCAAACATTTAATGGATGTTCACAACAAAAGGCTCCTCGACACTTTGGGTCACAGAGAGTAGTCAGTAAGGCAAGATAGAACATACGCATAGTATACCTCTTGCATTCCAGGAGTCTCATTATATGAAACAAATGAACCCTGAGACATATAAACACTAAACACTCGGACTCTTTGAGACGATTGATAAATAAATAGCTAATACTAAAAATGAATTGCAAAACCATTTAGAGGCACTTTAGTTAGCACACTACCCATGTATTAAATTATAAAGACTATATTGTCTGATCGTGATGGACATAAATCCCTATGATAAACACCAATACAGAATGGACCAATATATACTTCACTACCACTCCTAAAGTACCATTAGTACTAGACACCAAAAGTGTACCAAGAGATTACAACCCCCTCACCCCCAAACCCCCTCACCCCCAAACCCCCTCTCAGCCCCAAAAGGCCTCTCACTCAAAACAAAGATGCCGAGAGCATGTTTGAGAGCATGTTTGAGAGCATGTTTGAGAGCATGTTTGAGAGCATGTTTGAGTGCATGTTTGAGAGCATGTTTGAGAGCATGTTTGAGAGCATGTTTGAGAGCATGTTTGAGAGCATGTTTGAGAGCATGTTTGAGTGCATTGCCGAAACCGTGAGTGCCCCAAAGCTCCTGGATGTGGAATTCAAGGAACCCGTTTCCACAGGACTCTATGAGCTGGAAGAGCTCTCCTTTAAGCACGATATACCTTTTGTCCGATCCGAAGCTTCTCTACGAGGCTGCCTACGGCCCAGATACCTTGGGCTTGACCATTTACGGTAAGAATGAATCTTTGCACATCATGGATTTGTCCGATGTGCAGGACTTCCACATGCTGCACTATACACCAGGTTACACTGTGACCGCCATGGTTGGTGTGGGCCATGCCAAGGCTCTTCGAATGGTCGAGTCCCATTTAGAGTAAGAGTTGCAGCAGCTCTCCCGCAAAGAAGAGTCTCTAGCGTTTTCAGGCCAAAGCAATTTCACTTTGAACACTGGAAATCTCAATGCATCGTAACAATAAGGCTACTCTACCACTTCCAATACCATGTTCCCACTAAGTCGTTTACATAATCAGATACTCACTATTATGATACTCACTATTATGTTCTTTGATACATATATATACATTTATGCATTACTAAAACTATGTTCGTTGATGGTTCCTCAAATAAGAGGGCCTCGAGCCAAACCACCAGTCAAAAGGAGAAGGCACTGACCCAATTATGGCGTTCTTGCAAGTACCAGAACTTCTCGTGCAATACATCCAGGTTGGTGTACAAAAGCTCACCCACCACATCCGAGTGGCCGTTGATATACGTTGATATACTTGGTAATGGAGTGAATCACCACATCAGCTCTGTGAACCAATGGGTTGTAGATGTATGGCGACAAAAAAAAAGTGTTGTGCACCACCACCAAGGCCTTACCGTTGTGTTTTTTATTGTGTTTTTTATTGTGTTTTTTATTGTGTTTTTTATTGTGTTTTTTATTGTGTTTTTTATTGTGTTTTTTATTGTGCTTTTCGTTGTGTTTTTCGTTTTGGACCTTGACAATGCTGGCCACCTCCGAGATGGGGAAAGATGGAGTTTCCAACCAGACCAACCCGGTTTCGGCAAGCAAAGCTCCAGCCAAGTTCTTTCCTTGGCCAAGTCACCCACAAACGAAACCTCCACACCGTGTGCACTGGCAATCTTGGTGAAGTATCTGTGAGTACCACCATAAACATCATCACCAGACACCACGTGGGAATCGATGGGCAAGGATTGTATAACTGGTCATCATGGTACGAAGTACTATGATTCTACTTTCTATTTGATGACCCTTGCAAACAAAACGACAAATGAAACGACAAACGAAACGACAAATGAAACGACAAACGAAACGACAAAAGAAACGACAAAAGAAACGACAAACGAAACGACAAACTTACTTAGACTGCATTAAACGCTGTATGCCAGAGCCAGAGTCAGAAGTAGCAGGAGCGGAGCCAGAGCCAGAATCAGGAGAAGAAGAAGAAGAAGAAGAAGAAGAAGAAGAAGAAGAAGAAGAAGAAGAAGAAGAAGAAGAACCAGCACCAGAAACCTCACATTTGTTGTTTGGATTCTGGAGAGTACCAACTCCACTGAAGTCACAAGTATCCTGCGTTCTTCCTTTCGCAATGTGGTAAGCATTCATGACATGGCCCAAGCTCTGGGCAAGTTATCAGAGCCTAGCGAATTTGGGTCGTTCCATTTCCGTAACTTGAGTGTGCTTGAAAAGGCAAATAAGGATGTGATCAACTGACTCAAATCAGAACACTTGGAGCATCGCCACAGCTACTCATCTGCTGCGTCTGCATCGTCAGAGTCCTTGGGTCAACCCAGCATCACCAAATCCAGAGGTCAATCTGTTTCTTCTGGGAAGGTCAACCTAGGCAGTCCCTTCAAGAGACCAATGTGTCCACTCCTCGTTAATCCTGGGTCTCCTGGGAAAGGAGCACTTCAGTACCGGGTCAAGAAGAAACTCTAGAGTTCGCCAAGCACATTCTCCAACGACCCATCATAGTAAGTTGCATAACTACTCCCATCATAGTAATTTGTATAATGACGACCTTCATACAATGACCTTCGAACAACAACAACCTTCATACAATAATGACCTGGATTGTTTAGATCGGACTGACTAGGTTTCTTGATACTTCTATAGCCAGTGTTCTACATATGGTGAATCTAACAGTATAGTAAATACACTACACTACACTACACTACACTACACTACACTACACTACACTACACTACACTACACTACACTACACTACACTACACTACACTACAGTACTTCACTATGGTACTTCACTATGTTGCAAGTGAGCAATGAATGATCATTTCAAAGAAGAAAGGCCCACACTCATGAAAATCACAGAGTGTGCTATACTTACTTCTTGATGCTATACGTACCTTGTGTATATAATAGGAAGGTCTAGCTCTCACATCATTCTTGTGTGAAACCTATATAAGATAGGACTCTGGTCCATACCCTAGTGTTAGTTAACTAATCAGAAACAGCCACCAGACCCCAGAAACAACCACCAGAAACAGCCACCAGAAAAAGTTCTCGTATAACTCCACAAGTATTTACCTATCTTGATGAGACTATATCAGATCTATGAGATCTATGAGATCTATGAGATCTATGTATACTACCAAGAACTACCAAGAACTACCAAGAACTATCATGATGCCTATGGGCAGTATAATGTGTACTGCTATGGATACTACCATGGACTGCTATGAGGTGATGGCAACGAGGTGATGGATTGTGGGTGTTACTACCAAGGCTGGGTAGTAGTAGTAGTAGTAGTAGTAGTAGTCTATACAATGTGTATAACATGTCAGAAGTCATCTATACGTAATTTATAAGTAGTCAGTTTAGGTGTGCAATTCGATAGACTCATTTGACCAGTATAAAAGCAGTTAAGAAGTAGTCAGCCGTTGGTGCTTAATATCAATGGTCCTCAGTATTATACACTGAGCTATACTCCTTGGTTATTGAGAGGTTCTCCTGATGTACCTACAATAAGTGTTCAATTGGAGTGAAGTAATCTACTCACTACAAAACTACACACTAAAGTAATGTAATGCATGAAACTATTATACTACTATGATAAACCCAGACTGACTAGGAATCACATTAGAGTCAGAGCCCACTTATGTAAATGAGTTCTAGTTTCATCTCCATACTACAATAGTGCCGGTATAGTATTGAATAGTGCCGGTATAGTATTGAATAGTGCCGGTATAGTATTGAATAGTGCCGGTATAGTATTGAATAGTGCCGGTATAGTATTGAATAGTGCCGGTATAGTATTGAATAGTGCCGGTATAGTATTGAATAGTGCCGGTATAGTATTGAATAGTGCCGGTATAGTATTGAATAGTGCCGGTATAGTATTGAATAGTGCCGGTATAGTATTGAATAGTGCCGGTATAGTATTGAATAGTGCCGGTATAGTATTGAATAGTGCCGGTATAGTATTGAATAGTGCCGGTATAGTATTGAATAGTGCCGGTATAGTATTGAATAGTGCCGGTATAGTATTGAATAGTGCCGGTATAGTATTGAATAGTGCCGGTATAGTATTGAATAGTGCCGGTATAGTATTGAATAGTGCCGGTATAGTATTGAATAGTGCCGGTATAGTATTGAATAGTGCCGGTATAGTATTGAATAGTGCCGGTATAGTATTGAATAGTGCCGGTATAGTATTGAATAGTGCCGGTATAGTATTGAATAGTGCCGGTATAGTATTGAATAGTGCCGGTATAGTATTGAATAGTGCCGGTATAGTATTGAATAGTGCCGGTATAGTATTGAATAGTGCCGGTATAGTATTGAATAGTGCCGGTATAGTATTGAATAGTGCCGGTATAGTATTGAATAGTGCCGGTATAGTATTGAATAGTGCCGGTCTAATATAGTGGATAGTGTTTTGGTGGTATAGCACTATCCACTATACTCTATACTATTTTTTTATAGAGTCTAGTATTATGTGATGTACTACATCAGTATATCGGTCTACTTACAACTCGAGTCAAAGATACATATTCGAATAGAAGAATGTGTGACAATCTAGTATATCACTACTAGAACCTCCACCAGAACAATGGTAAGGATTGCTTTAGAATATACGAAAGGAGCATCATTGTACGAAGTGCAATGGCCATTGTAACAATTGGACAGAGAGTCTTAACTATGGCAGTGCCGTGAACAACTATTACTAGAACTGGATTATTGGGACTAAACTGTTTATGATGCTGCAGTGTAGGAGGTACAGTAGACTTTGATTTTTCTATTCAAATATAAATCTACAACTATACCATTGATCATACTGTATGGAGGTAGACAATTAGACAATTAGACGGTTAGACAATTAGACAATTAGACAATTAGACAGTTAGACAGTTAGACAATTAGACAATTAGACAATTAGACAGTTAGACAATTAGACAATTAGACAATTAGACAGTTAGACACTTAGACAATTAGACAGTTAGACAGTTAGACAGTTAGACGGTTAGACAATTAGACAATTAGACAGTTAGACAGTTAGACGGTTAGACGGTTAGACAATTAGACAATTAGACAGTTAGACACTTAGACACTTAAACAGTTAGACATTCACACAATATTTTGATAGCTGGGATCATTGCATCACCCTAAATATCCATTTACTACTGTTTTACTAAAAGATTTATTACTGTTTTATTGCAAATCCTGCATATACCCAAATATACACCCATGCACCAATATTAAAAAAAAGACCCGTGCACCAATGATTACCCTCATACGCACTTCAAAGTCCCCCTCACACAAACCACGCCATCATGTCCAAAGTAGAACCCAAAGAAGAGGTACGGCCCGAAACAGAAGCAGACCATGCCCTACTCTCGGACCCTGAGGACTACCTCGACGAACATGAATCGTTGGACATGAATCTTGCGTGCGGCACCCAGAAAGTTTGGCTAGTTAAACTCCCCCGGTATTTGGCGGATAAGTGGACGGTGCGTTCCAACCTCAAAGGCCAGCAGTTGGGGCAAATTAAAATCAAGCAAAACCCAAAGACGGGGGTGGGTTCAGGAACAGGCTCAAGTTCGAGTTCAAGTTCAGGTTCAAGTTCAGGTTCAGGTTCAGGTTCAGGTTCAAGTTCAAGTTCAGGTCCCGGTGGCCGTAAGAAGTTGGAGGTCAAGTTAGTATTGGACGATGCTGAGGTACAGGATGATTTCCCCCAGGAGTATAATCTCCAGATCCTCAATACGCAGGTCCGAAACTCGTATGTTTTCAGTGAAGAGAATCTTAAACGGTTCAAACAGGATGTGACTGAACTTGGAGAAATGCCTGAACAACCACAATTGAAGGAAATCGAGCGTACGCAGGAACCCCGTCAGAACCAGTTCTTCAAAGTTCATAAAAATGGAGAAGATGAACGGACCACAGTTCCATTTATCAAGACGATCCCGAAAAAAACCAATCTTGTGGGGAAAATCGTCCATGATTGCCAGGTCATTCCTCTGAAGGACGATAAACGGTATCTTCAGATGCTCCAACGCAAAAAACACATTTCCAGCGGCGTTGCCCGGCCCAAGGTGACATTTTTGAACGAAATCCCCGGCGTGGTACAGCTGCAGGCTGGTCCTTCACTTTCGGGTAAGTCCACATCGATGTTCCTCAAGACAAATGCACCCAAGAACAAGGCAGATGGACGTGCCATTCGGATGCCTCAAAACGAGCTTTTGGACCTTCTCTTCAGGCTTTTTGAAGAGTATGAGTACTGGTCCATGAAGGGCTTGAAGGAGCGCACGCGGCAGCCCGAGACCTATCTCAAGGAGCTGTTGGAGCTGATTGCCAATCTCATCAAAAAGGGGCCTTACACGTCCAAATACAACTTGAAGCCGGAGTATAAGCGGTTGCGGGATGCAGAGCGGGCGGCCCGGATGGGCGAAGAGGTTAAGAAGGAGAAAGCGGAAGAGGATGATGATGATGAGGAGATGGAGGATGTTATTTAACAAAGGTGAATGTGAGCCAGGCCAAAGCTTAGGTGAAAGTGAGCCAAGCGATCCAAGGCGAACGTCAGTGAGACCTTGGCTGAAGAGGGAACTCCAGTTCAGGTGAATGAAAGTCAGGCCAGACCAGAAGGCCAGAAAAGAAGAAGATTAGTCAGAAGAAGATTAGTCAGAAGAAGAGAAGTCAGAAAAAGAATGAGTCTCAGAAGAAGAATCAGAATCAGACTCGTTTTGAGCAGACTCGTTTTGAGCAGACTCGTTTTGGGCAGACTCGTTTTGGGCAGACTTAAAGTCTAAGTCATTCTCCTTGTCCTCATCTCGTTCCACTTCTTTCTCGTCATCTCGTTCATTGTTGACCTTTCCATTGAAGATCAAGTTTCTCTCGTTCTTCAAAAAGTTGATCAGCAACTTGTCCTGGTTGATCGATGGAAATTGGAGCTTCAACTTGTAAGTCTTGATGTCGAGCTCTTTCAACTTACAATCCTCGGGATCCTTCAAGTCCCTGCTCAAGTTGTTGATCTAGAAGTCGTCGTCGGAGTCAAGGCGATAGCTAGTGAAGGCCAGGCCAAAGCCAAGGCGAACGTTAGTGAGACTTTGGCTAAAGAGGGAACTCAAGGCTAGGCTGAACGCCGTAGTCAAGGTGGAAAATAGTGAGGCCTCGGCCCAAAGGGCTTAAAGAGCTTCACGAGGTCAGACCAAAAGAAAAGGCCAGAAAAAAGCCGGAAAGGCCAATTTAGGCCAAAGAGCTTATCTGTCTAACGAGCGGGACAGAAAAGGGAAAGAGACCGAAAAGGGAAAGCGACCGAAAAGGGACAGAGGCCAAAATATCTGAATCTAAGGCTACTGAGTGTGAGGCTTTGACTGAAACATGCCGCAATTGGTCTTGACCAAAACCTGGAGAATGAACTTTCCAAGCTGATCGATAGTGAGGCAGTGGATGAGAAGATGAGGACTGCCAGAATCATGGTGAGTCATAGGCCAAGCTAGTCCAAGAGGGGTCAAACCAGGTTTTGGGCAGAATAGGTAAACCAGGCCAATCTTGGGCGACATAGTCTGAAAGGGCCGAACGATGCCAATTTCATGGACTAATGAGACCTAAATGGAATGAGACCTAAAGGAATGAGGCCTTGCTCAAAATAGGCCAAAAAGGTCTAAAGATCGTCCAGAATAGGTCTAAAAGTCGTCCAGAACAAGTCTAAACAGACCGAAGCAGGTCGAAAGATAACCCAAGATGGTCAAGTATAAGGTTAAGGCCATTGGTATAGCCAATATGCGTGAAACAATCATTGTTTGGCATAAGAGAACTGGCCAAATTGGGCAAATTGATGGAAATGGGTGCCGAGAGATAAGGGGATCTGGAGAAGATAAAGGTGCCAAAGATAAAGGTGCCAAAGATAGAGGTGTCAGGGATAGAGGTGTCAGGGATAGGGACATGAAGAAATATGGATGTGAAGAGATGAATGGTCATCAGAATTTAACATTCCGTGGTTCTGAAATAGCCAGGCTACTTAACTCATTCTTCTTATGGAGACTCTTCCACATCAGGTCCATATCTCGCAGTCTTGGCAAATGTGGAGTCTTTATGTGGGTTTCTATTTGGGATTATGGAATAAGCACGAAACAGAGCTCAGCATTCCCATCATATTCATTCCTTAATTCCATCCGAGCCTGTCTCGGTTCAGTCCAGAAAGGTGCACAGTCAAAGGTTCAGCATGAAGAAAGTCGGGATTAGACATGATATTGAGGAGATGCAGCTGTTAAGATTACGGCAGTGTTTGTAAGTATGGTGGTATGAATACTAGTATTGCATTGGTATAATTAGTAGTACTAGACAATAGACAGTAGACAGAATTAGACAGTAGAAAAAATTAGACAGTAGACAGAATTGGACAGTAGACAAAATTAGACAGTAGACAAAATTAGACAGTAGACAGAATTAGACAGTAGATAAAATTAGACAGTAGACAGAATTGGACAGTAGACAAAATTGGACAGTAGCCAGTAGGGTCTATTAGTGACTTTCCAGAATAGTTAAATTGAGATCCGGTCATTCGTTTGACCCTCGGAAAGAAGATGCCGCATTCGGAATTGCCAGGAGATACACCCTTCATTATCTCAAGACACAGGCCCGCTATTCAGACCAAAATAGAACCATTGTGATGTCCGGAATTCCAGCATTCCAACGAATCAAATTTCAGGAAATTTTCACCCGAAATAAGTGTTTTGGGCCGGTATTTCTTTCTTTTAAGGTAACCGGATGTACGGGTGCAACATCATCCCATGCCCTCGGTTCTCTTCTCTCACATCCACAGACCAAGGTAATTCTTAGTAATTCTTCCAGTGAAAAATGTGGTTTTTGGGGGTGACGTGTATTGATTCACGTGACTGTGAGTATTAAGTATATCACGTGATCATTTTTAAGAAAAATATTATATACAGGTCACACCATCATCGCACCGTCACATAAAAAGTACTTGTATGCACCACATGCAACTGGAAGTAGAGCTAAAACTACAGACTACTTGAAGTCGTAATTCAGATCTGTATTATAATTACAAAGTGTTGATCTCCAAAGCTGGGGGCAAGGATTGTTGCAACTTCTTGGCCTTGGCGGAGTCGTTGACAACCAAGGTGTACAAGTATTTAGCACCTCTGACCTTGAACTTGGTCTGCTTGTAGACTTGGCCCTTGGCGTTGAGCTTCTTGTTGACCTTGATGGTGGCGGTCTTGACGTCGGCTCTTCTGGTCAACTCGACGAATTTCTTGATGTCCTTGATCTCTTTCTATTGGTTAGTATTTTGTGGTGGAGTAAGTGAATGAGTGAGTGAAACAAATGTCAATGATAACTGGCACGTAAGGAATTACACGTGACAAATGCCATTAAGAAATTGGGCTGGCCGTAATTCGGATTTCGTAATTCGGTGTTCCTAATTCGGTATTCGTGATTCCGATTCCCATAATGCAAATGGTTGAATTAGGATGGTTGTGATTCAGATGGTTGTAATTCAGGTGCCCATGGTGCGGATGACCATAATGAGGATGGTCGTAAATATACTGTGAACCACAATAGTTTTGAACATTTCTGAAACACGCGGAATGACCAATCACATCCACTTGCTTTAGCAGCCCATGCTTTTGTGCACTGAATTAAAATGAACACTGCATATTTCTGAAACACCAACTTGCAACATCTGAAACATGGACTCGAAGTATCTGAAATACAGCCAGAACTCAGCGCTTAACTCCAACACATCGTGTCACCACAAAACAGAAATGAATTCCTCTTGTGGTTCGACGTATTGGCGTTTCAGATTCACATCTGAAACTGACGCTTGACTAGGTCTAGACTTCGCCACTGACTCGAACCAGAGTAGACCAGAACCGTTCCCTAATTGAGGGCGTCTAAACCTGAATGGGAAAAGTCTGGCTTGAGTCTGTGACCAAGTCCAATACTCATGTTTCAAATGTATTTCATGCGGGTTTCACATCTGTTTCACGTCTTTGTCTGTTCACCTCGAAACCTGGTGATTTCGTTATACATACAGCCATTGTGAAGTGTTGTGTAAGGTGAAGAAAAAGATGAAGAGATTTTTCTCCAGTGGTAGCGCGCGCTGCTGGATGCACTGGGGCGCAAGCCCTAGCCGCGCGCACGTGCACGTTTCATGCGGTCCAAGTCATGTGAATGTCGCGTGATTAAAATGTACGGGTCTATTAGTATGTGGTGTCTGGGTGTTTTGGATAAACGCGATGTACGGGTTTTGCCATAATATGGTGTCTGGGTGTTTTATCACTGATGTACGGGTTTCTGGGTCCTCGGATGAAAAGGTTTTTCTAAATTGGTGTACGGGTTCAATCTATATACAAGATTCTTTTGTGCGCACGTGACCAGTCACGTGAGTCGCAAGAGCTCTCCACAGTAATTCAACACTCGTTTCACGGCAATCAACCACCTTCTCGTAGATTCCAGTTTCATGATATTTGCAAGCTGCAGCTTATCGTCACCGGCAATCTTGGCATCTGCAGCACGTGCATGAATGCCTACATCACGAACTCCAATTGGCCAGGCCACATTGCCAATCGAGAGCTTTAAATACGCCTCGTTCGCCTTAAGAAGGTCCGCGTCCTGTATGTAGTGCACGATCGTCAGAAGAGAAATCACCATTTCATCCAGGAGTTTGCCATTTCGGAGCTTGTAAAGTAATTTCACGATATCCTTCTTTGTTTCCGTAAGAAGGCTCTTTTTTTCCGGCTGAAAAACGGCCAGGACGCTGTTTTGCTCGTTCTCAGTCCACTGACCCAAGATATCCTTCAAAAACTTCCGGATTTGAAGCTGTAACTTGGCCAAATTCCGTTCCGAGATATCGGACACTTCAATTCGGAGCAGAACCTCTTTTTCCCGGTCCAAATACGCCTGGTAGAGCTGTTTTTTGACTTCTTTTGCTTCTTCACTCTTTGAAGTTCCAGGATCACTTCCAGAAACCTCCAGATTCGGTTCTGTATCTTTTGGAATATGCTCTGGGGTTGAATGTAGGTTTTGGTTGGTAGAAAGATTGGATTTGGTTGGTTCCAGACCGTTTTTTGTGGGTTCCAGGTTGTTTTTGATGGGTTGTAGGTCATTTTTTGTCTGAATTGAACCTTTCAAATGCTTTTCTTCACTCTTAATCGATTCCACACCCTCTGAAATCGATATTTCCCGTTTATCTTGTGTTTGTAGTGAATTGACTCCGATTTCCTTCGTTTTTTGACCGTTTTCGGCCAATTTTTCGCCCAAATCTATCTTTTTTGTTGGACCTTCGAATTCGCGATCCTTGTTTATGGTCTGAGAGGATTCATGACCTAAGGCCTGGGCTTTTCGCTTGGCTTGCTTTCTTCGTTTCTGCTCTAGAAGCTGGGATAAATCCATGTGTGGGGTGTACTAATGTGGGAGGGGGAGGGGGGGGGAATGTGTGGTGTACGGGTTTATATGATATTTCTTTTTCTTAATTTAGATTGCTCAGCAGTTGTTTAATTAATTAGGGAAAAGAATACAATATGACGTTGAAGTTTACTTTTAAGCTCACCGCATCATGTCAATAAAAACCCGTACACCACTTTAGGTTGTCCATATATACAGTTTTTTTTCTAAACTATTCAAACTAGGGGGACAAAATGGTTGGAACCAGAACTAGCAAAAATCAACAAACCAATAATTCAAAAAAAGTTTCGTACATCTCTAAAAAGTCTTTGGATACAGGAAGACAAGGAAAACCAATTCATGACCCATTATTGTGTTGAACTTTGTAGTTCCAAAGTCCATAATTTCTGCTACTGTTCTGTATTTAAGAGATCTGTGGAATTCTGGTTACTCGTGATACCGCTCAACCATGAGCGTGTTAGATTCTTGTTATAACGTTAAGTACTGAGTTATCTTTATTCGTTGATGATCCCTCAAGTGAGGAATCTGAGCTACTTTTTTAGTGTTTTCAAGAGTAGAGATCGCTGCGGAACAACTCCTTAGCGATTATTGTTGTACTCACCTCAGTTCATCCTAGTACTCCATACAATGAGGCGGAGTAGTCGGCTGAATAGAAGACTGAGTAGAAGGTTGAGTAACAATAGCCATTGTATCATGCAGAGAGGTTTCATAATATCCCCATAGGTAGATCCCTACCTATGGTGGGTCTGACAGAGCGGAATCCCTTCTTCTATATATACTTGGGATTCCCTGGACCCCTTGTTCCTGCACCAGACCCCCCAAAATTCCTTATCTGAAGTCAAACTGACTACTCTTGACACCAAGACCCGGATACAATACAATGCAATTACTAGTCTGCACTCATGCGTTCCTCGAAGAGAACCTTATGAGGCTTGTCCAATTCCATTATACTGCAGGTAACACCTTACCTGCATACACGGGCCAGCACATATCATATGTTCAACAGTGATCTGGGAAGGAATGTTTGAAGTTTCATATACGGATAGGCTGGTTCTAAGGTGGTTCGTAAAAAGTATTTTTTTTTTGGTAGTGTGATAATCGTGTTGTCTTCTTGTGGTTGATGTGCTCCTGTATGTTACTTGGGGACCTAGACCTTAATGACTACTCAGTCTTTAACTGAGCCTCTTTTGAGCCTAGAAACATTGTCTATATAGAGTTCGGGTTTCACTGAACACTCATCGGTATGTTAAAGTGTTAGACTGGCTAATGGTTGCTATAACCACAATAAAGGTCATGAGCCCCGTCATAAAGTAGGTTATGGGCCCTTACTAACTAGAGACTAAAGGTCATGAGCCCTGGAAATGTATTTTCTCTTGTTCATGTTTTAAGCCCCACTCTCTACCAATCTTCCCTATACTTCATACCTCATCCGCTTTAATTCCTTCATAGGTTTTCCAGTAAACGCACCCGTACACCAACCAACCTCCATTCAAACCCATCAAATATATTTGGAGGTTTATAGCTATATCTATAAATGATTGAAGTCCAAGTATAAATATTTGGCCCATTTATACAGTCACGAATATCTGTGAAGTACTAGGGCACAAGAACATTCCTAACACTAGTGACTATACGTCTTCATGTTTCTTCATACCCAATATCTGCAATTTTTGTGGATCTTAATCATTGTATTCATCCTTTGGTAGTGTTGAAACTAGTATTCTAGTTTTACATCCATCTAAATATTGTCACCACAGCAGATAATGGAATAATAGAGCATGTATTATATGGACTGGAAAATTGGCTATTTTTGAATGATACATTTGCATACCCTATTTCAAGTTCTTTCTGGGTTGGATCAAAAATAGTAAGGGAATGTCAAGCTGGCATTTTGGGTAGTTGGGAGCCCAGTTCCTGATTTGTAAGAGTATGAAAAGCAAGCTCAAAAAGAAACAAAAGAGTCACATACAATCCAATGCAAGCAATCAATCAGTAAAGTTGTAAGGTCGATGGTAATCAATGCCACTATTTCATCGAGAAAACACGGGTGGATTTGTACCGGAAGCTAACATAACTAAATACTGTAATTAGTATAGTAGTATACCTTATTGTGGTACTGTATTAAAAAACCCCAACCGCTAGTAGGTCCATTATGGATGTACTATATTGTGGTAGTTGTCTCAAGCATAAAACACAAGATTCTGGTATAAGGAACGTTCAAATTCCACTTGATTATTTTAGTTCCATTCTGGATTTTATTGTTTTTCTTGGTTCATGATTCCCCAACATCCACTGATTTCCATCTCAAAAATTCCGAAATCCAGGTAAATAGATCTCATGATCATATGATCTAGCTACGACTGTTTCGGCATCCATGACGAAGAAAGAAGTCACAAAGAAGTTTGTAGTGTGCTTGTATTGCGCTAGCTATTACAAGTCGTCACAACGAAGAATGAACATGAAGAAAACGTAGCCGAGCATCTCTCCAAAAGGACCTTCTGGTACTTTCTCGTTAATGTTAAGAGTACCCTCCAACACTAATTTCTGATTCTATGGATACGAGAACCTCATTTGTTTCTGCCTTGCTCACCTTGAGGGGTTCTTCAATAATGACTCCAATGTAATTGTTCTCATTGACGTTTTTGGACACAGGCATGGAGCTGACCATAATGGCAGCAGATAGCACTCCGAAATATAAGCAGAAGTGGATTTCTTTTTCCTTTCCCACAGCTCTCCAGACCAGCGAAACTTCCTCTAAGAGGAATGGATAAAAATAATTGGAGGAGGATATTGCGTTCGGGAGTGCGCCTTTTATATACAAATTCCCCCTTTTTCCCCGCCCTGTTTATTTGCAGCCACGAGCCATGCAGGAACGGCGAGCTGCGAAATATATATAAGGGAGCGCAACCCCCCCCTATTCCAAGAAATTATTTTAAACAATAATTAAGAGGAAAAGAGACTAGCAATTCCTGAAGCCTGAATGCTTAGAGCAGAATGAAATATCAATCATCACGATGATTAGAACCAAAATATCTTAAATCTATTTTAACTACCTATGCTTATTATTGCTAGCTGACTTATTACTAACTTCTCTCTGGCAGGTAATTGATTGAATTACAGATAATGTTTTGATGCATGAATTTGGTATTTTTACAGCTATTTGAAAGGATGTGTTTGAAAATTGTTCAACGACCAAATTGATAGAAATGTGGTGGTTAGGGTTCTTTCCTTCGGCTTGTGGCCACATTAAGTTGAACAGTGACTCAAAATTATCATGGGGTAGTGTACGACCCAAAATACAATATTATTGTATTGGCACATGAGTTACGAGTATTAGCGATTCTGTTAGATTGAGACTTTCCTTAATCCTAGATCGTTGGTTATTTTTGGCCGGTTTACATTTAAAGGGATTCTTGACTTGGCAAGTTTTCGCGAACAAAAGTGCCAAAGTGCAAAGGTATTAATAAACACTACACATCCAAAACTAAAAACAAAAGCAATCAAAAAAAAAAATAAACGAAACTAAATTCAAGCTGAATCACATCGAAGAGAAATAGGAACGTGAAGTATTAAACTCAGTTAGGTTTTTCAACTCCTTAAGCTTCTTCTTGGGCTCTTCAAGTGGTTCTTCCTCCACAGGCTTCTTCGCGGCCTCTTCAATTTTCTTGTCCTCCTCAAGCTTTTTCTGCTCCTCAAGCTTTTTCTGCTCGTCCTGAAGCTTCTTCCTCGCCATAAGTCGTATGTTGATAATTTCAAAACTTTTCTTTTTCTCATCAAGCTTCCTCTGCTCCTCATCAAGCTTCTTCTTCTCCTCCGGCCTAATCTTGAGCTCATCTTCTAAAGTATAAATGAAGAGCGTCACCCTAGAGCAATCGCCTGAATTAAAGCCTAATCTTCCGTAATGGATATATCTGTGATACTTGGAGTGGCACAAATAGATTAACCCTCTTACGCTTTTCAGCTCTGAGTCAAAGTTCACTCGGGACCGGTACACGTTGGATCCGAAGCCAAATCTTCCACGATACATCCCCATAGATACCCCCTTGTTGTTGACAATGTAACCGTCTTCCCAATAACCCTCGGCAGGCTCTCTGACGTATCGAGTGTTTGGGATTCCTATAGACTTATAGGTTCCACCATAGTCATCTTGCGTATTAACAGTAAAAAGCTCATTCATGAAGATGTCATCGCTTCCTTTGTAGAAGAATTTTACTGGGGTTTTGGCCCATACTGTCGAAGCAAGAAGAGAAGAGATGGTCAAGTAAGTGAATTTCATTGAGGTTGATGTTTTTGAGGTTGATGTTTTTGAGGTTGATGTTTTTGAGGTTGATGTTTTTAGTGCTGTTCTTTTTTTTCCTATATGGGATTGGATTCATGGTGTATTTATAGTGTTGCCAGGGTGCGATATTTTCTGGAGACGTTTGGGCTGTGGCGCCTACATTTCTCTTTTCTTGGCCAAAAGTGATAAGAGGTGGCTCTGAGTCATGGCTCAGTTCATGATAGTTTCCAACAATGGCGGGACTCTGGATCATGCTCTAGTTTATGTGTGTTTCAGGCATACAGGACGCACGGCCGGTACACACCATACACCCTCTTATACCGGCTGCACTTCTAGGAAGTTTAGCCCCGAAAGCCACATGCAAATCATGTCGGATTTATTCATGAGTCCCCCTCTCAAAGTGATTGTGCTTTTTTATCGTTGTCTTTTTATACTTATTGGCCCAGAAAAAGCACCCTCAATCTGTTAGGAGTACATGGTAGTGTTAATTTACAGACATATATTTATTCACTGTAGTTTGCGTCCAGTCCACCCCATCACTTGACCTTACGGAAGAACTGACTTCTCTATGGGTGGCTGGTGGCTGAGAATCTTTTCTGACGCCGCCCGGCGGTTCATCGGTCGTCCTGCATATCATCGCTAGTCACCCAATGCGTGTGTCTGCTTCTCTAGTTCTTATCCATGCGTTAACAGGTAGCCTCGATCATATGCACTCACAAGCAGTCCAAATTTTTCGAACCATGGACATTTTATTGGCTGGTGGGTTAAAATCGTGTGCTTTGTCATGTACCGCACACTATGTGAGTTGATGGGGTGACTTCAGAAGCTGTGCACTTCTTAGGACTCATCGAGTATGAGTCATTGGTCATTAAAGGTCCTAAAATGGATACATTCAAAGGGAAGTTTCAAACATCCACTTGACCATTTCTCCTAAATAAAAGGAAACCTTGCTTTAAGATCTCTTCTTGGAGATTACGCACGTGGGAATTTGCCCAAAAGGGCATGTCGAGCAGAGAGGTGTTAGATGTAGTGCGACTCTTGAATGCACTGATACTGACTGACTAGTAACGGAGGAACCCAAGTGGTGGTCCATAAACTGCAAAACAATTGGTTTTTTTTTTTTTTTTTTTTTTGTTTTTTTTTTTTTTTGAAAGAGCCTAGACTCCAACTTGCTAATTTTACTACTTACTGAAATCATCCACATTCCCAATTGTCATATTTTACTTCTCCTATTATGTTCTTTCAATACATTTCGGCCTAAACTTCTATTCGTTGATGGTTCCTCAAAGAGAGGAATCTGAGAGGTTCTTTTACGATTTTGAAGAGAGAAAGTGGAACCGAAGCACTCTCCACCAGAACAATGCTTACCATTGTTCTATTGTTCTGGAATATTCGAAAGGAGCCATCTATGCATGAAGTACTCTGATGGCCAAACGCCGTATCTACATTGCAACAATATTCGGACTTAGAGGCTTCATAATACGATACTATATGCAGAGGGCCCTGTCTATAGTGGATCTAACATCTCCAGTTTGATATATATGTTAGTTTGATATATATGTTAGACTAACTATTGGGAACTCACTACCCTTTCAGGGATTTAGAGTCTGATATGGCCGATCAGATGCAAATAATGAATTTTGGATTCATCCACTGCAAAAAGTCAGCCACCACAAATCTTATAAATAGTATATTAAAAAAAATGCACGCTTAATTGTTCAAGAGTCATCAGCTTAGTGTCACGCTTAACTGGTACAAGCCGTAGCAACCGGAGATATGGAAGTTGCATTTGAAGAAAAATCAAAATAGATTCAATGAGTTCAGGTTGATCTGAAAGTTTAGTCTACTACACTCTACACTACTATACAGTCTTTTTGGATACTATTCAAACCAGCGCGGCAATATGTTTCATACCAGACTAGCAAAATTAAGCAGACCAATAATTAAAA
>NLAW01001431.1:103850-122908 GCA_002370915.1 Metschnikowia lochheadii | reverse complement strand
TATAGTATGCTGGACTGTACTCCATGGTTATTGAAAGGTCCTCCTGATGTACCTACCATAAATGTTCACTTAGTGTTAAGTAATCTAAACGGATGAGCCGCCGGGCGGCGTGAGAAAAGATTCTCAGGCACCCAAAGAGAAGTCAGTTCTTCCGTAAGGTCAAGTGATGGGGTGGACTGGACGCAAACTACAGTGAATAAATATATGTCTGTAAATTAACACGGGTTGTTAGAAAAATAGCGTTATTGTAAATTCGCTCATAGTTCTCCATTAT
Organism: Metschnikowia lochheadii; assembly: GCA_002370915.1. Lineage (NCBI taxonomy): Eukaryota > Fungi > Ascomycota > Pichiomycetes > Serinales > Metschnikowiaceae > Metschnikowia > Metschnikowia lochheadii. The sequence continues at coordinate 122,634 of NLAW01001431.1, read as the reverse complement.
TTAGTATGGTGATGTGGTGGTAGGGAGAGGGAGGGAGATAAAGCTGCCTTTCTGTATTCAGAGTGTTGAGATTTGTCATCTACTAATGCATAGACTGAAACTATTTCCTTTAAGTTATACTAGACCCAAAGTCGTCTCTTATTCTCTTGCCCTTTTTTTAGGTTGCCCCCCGATCCCTCTTTCCGCGGGACGTACAGTGTTTTTGGATACTATTCAAACCACCGCGACAAAACTATTCAAACTAGTGCGACAAAATGATTCAAACCACCGCGACAACATGTTTCAAACCAAACACTACGCAAATTTGGTTTGTAAGATTGTGCGAAGGGGTACGAAACTTTTTGTCGCGGTGGTTTGAATCATACTGCCGCACTAGTTTGAATAGTTTTGAAAAACACTGTAGTCAAATTCTCGTCTATTCTTGCACATCACTGTTTCATCTGTCCTGCTTACATGCAGTCACATGGAACATGCAGTACATCAGAGATGTACTGATTCCTCATGTTCCAACACAGAGTGCGCCTACCTCTCGATCTAACATGAAACAGGGTGTGCGCATGATCCCCGCAAACTGTGTTAATTTTCAGACTTACGTTTATTGAATATGTCTTGGGTCTAGTCCACGTTATCTTCAATCTTGCGGAAGGACTCCTAACCTTACAAACATGGGTGGCAGCCCCTCCTTTTATATTGGAGTGGACGTGCCTCTTTGAAACATGCAACTTAAGTGCTGTGCTTAAATCACGCACGCTCAGCCTTTGAGCTCTCACACATATGGGTGATGTACCCACGAGTTAACAAACTGCGCACTCTCTCTCTTTCCACTCTGCCTTCGCGGGCTGCTTCTCAGCTGCTTTCTTACCACACATCTCCATAGATAAGTCCACCTAATGGTATGATTCTGGACCACCAAAAAAAATGGAAAAGAAGTAGAATGTTGTCTAGATGATACTAATAGGTTTTTTTAACAGCTGGACTTTCTTTCCGGTCCTTTTTTTGGTCTTTGTATATTTTTGCTTTTCGTGTAAACTTTACCGTTCGAGCCCTTGCCTATATTTCGCACAATGCCACATCTTGTCCAAAGTATAAACCAAAACCAAACAAACACAAGATTCAGCCGGAAAAAAAAAAACAATAAGAAATCAATAAAAAAGAGATTCAATAAAAACGTTAAAATGCAATCACCGGAAATTGACCAGAAAAATGGGTTTACTTTCGAATATCAATGGAAAATAAGTCCTGACTGTTTACTCAATCAGGATTGGAAAAATGTAGAGGTAGATGCTTGAATAGAACATCCATACCTCCAGTCAAGTCAACCGTGTTACTCTGCAATGACTTTTCTTGACCGTTCTATTTATGCTTACATCTACCTGTGAACACACCATATATATCTTTACTTACTATGACTACCCGTCTCTTCCAGACCTTGGAAATACCTCAAAACCAAATTATAGACAAATTAAAGTTCCAGATGAAAAAAAAAAGAAAAATAGCTGGAGTACTGCATACAGATGAAACCCGTGTAGATTCTTTAATTCCAGCTCAGCTAGGAATGCTGGGGAATCAGGTGGCCCATAGAGTAACCATGATTCAAGGTCCAGAGGTCCTTTTCTTACTATGAGATACGGATCTCATTGTTAGATCCACCATAGGCAGGGCCCTGCCTATGAAGGTATTATGAAGCCTCTCAGTCCGATTGGTACAATAGTGATACGGCGTCTGGCCATCAGAGCACTTCGTGCATAGATGACCTCTTTCGAACATTCCAGAATAATGCTCCCTATTGTTCTGATGGAGAGTTTTTCGGTCACACGTTTCTCTCAAAGTTATACAAGTCACTCCGGTTCCTCTCTTTGAGGAACCATCAACGAATACAAGTTTAGGCATAAATGTATTAAAGAACATAACAGTTCCACAATAGTAAAGCATCAGACATGTATAAGATAAATGAAAGTACCAGACATTTTCAACATCGTTTGCACCCGGCTGAGCCAAAGACTAGTACATAGTCAGACAATCTGCTAAGGTAGCAGATGCAACAGTAAAAAAACAAGCTGCGATGGTGGAAGCGTAGAATCACCCATCGGAAAAAAAAAACAAGCTGCAATAGTCAAACCATAGAATCATTCAACAAACATTGAACACCTCTTTTTGACTTTGGCTCAAACACTTCAAGCCCAGAGCTGGTCGGTTTGGTCGCAACCAGTGGCAGTTTTGATCTGGGACTTCAAAGCCTCGGTCTATTTGACTCGATCACAGAATTTCATTCCTTGCCCACCCTTACTTACGCACAGGAACAATGACTTCTTTTCCATCGGACCCGGCACTCTTCTCAAAAGTCAAGAGGTAGACGTCCACCTCGATACAGTTCTTCAGGATGGACTGGTTGACAATGGATTGTGTAGAGTTGTGAGTCTCAAGGTCGTAGTTGCGGCAAGAGAAAAGCTTGGTTTGAAGCTTCTTTTCCCCGTCAAATTCAAGTGCTTCCCGTTGAACGTCTGGTCCAAAAGCCAAGTAGCCCAATAAAATACCCGAATACAACGGCTTGGGAGTGTTTGTAGTCACAACGTACTTGTTCTCTTCAAGCTTGAACTCAATGGGAGCTTCGGTAGACGGGTTCATGGAGGTTCCGTGAGAAAGCACCTGGTTCTCTTCAAAGACCTCTCCAGGCTTGACACCAAAAAGTGGTTCCATCTTGTCTTCGTAGTCTGCAAAAAAAGTCAAGTTTTGCCCAGAGTCAGGTCCTGCTTGACTTGGTTCAGAGGGCCTGCAGCCCTCCGAGACGGCTGTCCTCAGAAGCATTCTGCTTTTCTTCACTTGCATCAGTGTTGCTCCGGGACATGATGTAGAGCTCCACGTCAACACAGTTATCAACTTCAATGGAGGTCTTGTCGTGTACGATTCCACGCACTTGGCCGCCGAAGAGCGTGCACGATTGGAACTTTTCAGTAGTCACCTGCCGCCTGTAATCCACTTCGAACAGGAAACTTTCAACCCCAGGACCATACAGAAGCATGCCATTCTGAAAGCCAACTGGCTCCTCGGAGGATCCATGTAGAGCCACGATGTTTTTTCCATTTTCGACAACCAGCACAGGCGAAGAAGACTTCAGTTTGTGGGTCAAGAAGGTGCTTTTATTTCCGTCATCATCGAAGGGAGTAGAGGAGAGGGCCTGGAACTTGTCCTCGTACCACACAGCGAAAACCAATTTTTGCTTGCCCTCAGAAACATTACTGTTTTGTTCTGGCGACTCCTTTGAGGTTTCACTTTCTGCGGATTCCTTTGGAGATTCCTGTACAGAGGACACCTTTGGAGACTCCGGTTCAGTTGGAGATTCTTCCTCTTCGTCGTCCTCATCACAAGACTCCCCTTCTTCATTTGAAGATGGATTTGCGTCACCGGAAGGTTGCTGTTCCGTTGAAGACTCCACAGAAGATTTGTTCTGCAATTCAGCTTCATCATTAGTCAGAATTTCCTTCTCCTCCTCAAGCCCCTTCTTCTTTTCCTCCTCAGGAACACTGTTCATTGCTTCCTGATCTTCCTCCTCATCCTCAGGCTTCTTTTGGTAAGGCATAAGGTAGAGCTCCACTTCAATACATTTTCTGATGGGGATTTTGACTTTCTCCTTGTCAAACACGATACCACGAATATGGCTGTCAAAGATCTCACAAGATTGGAAAGGAGAAGTGACTTTATTTTTCGCATCCACGTAAAATGTAGACTTAGGAGTGTTTCCACCAACGAGCAACATACCATCGACAAAACCAGCAGTACCTGGCGTGGAGGTCTTGTTTGTGGATGCAAATGAGCCATCATAGTTAAACTCCACAGGGTCTGGAGACCAGAGTTTGTGGGTCAAGAAGCTGAAGCCAGCATCACCTTCGTTATAGACTGTAGCCGAAAGAATCTCCGACTTGTTGTTGTACTTCACATAGAAAGCATACGACTTTCCTTCCCTTGGCACATTTTCTGTTGGTACACTTTGTTCTTTTCCCTGAGAAACAGCATTGATGTCTGGCTGTGAGGATTCCTTTGGAGATTCCTGTACAGAAGATTGCTCTGGAAATGCCTGTACAGAGGACACCTTTGGAGACTCCGGTTCAGTTGGAGATTCTTCCTCTTCGTCGTCCTCATCACAAGACTCCTCTTCTTCATTTGAAGATGGATTTGCGTCACCGGAAGGTTGCTGTTCCGTTGAAGACTCCACAGGAGACTTGTTTTGTAATTCAGCTTCCTCAGCCTTCTTTTCTAAAGGCTTGATGTACAAAGTCACATCAACACAGTTTTTGGTGGGGATGGTGACTTTCTCTTTATCAAACACGATAGCACGAACATCGCTGTCGAAGATCTCACACGATTGGAAGGGAGAAGTGACTTTCTTTTCTTCATCCACGTAGAATGTAGACTTGGGGGTTTTCCCACCAACAAATAACAAACCATCGACAAAACCAGCAGTTCCAGGAGTGGATATCTTGTCAGTAGATGCGAAAGAACCATCGTAGCTAAACTCAACCGGAGCCGAAGACCACGAGTTATGAGTCAAGAGACTGGAGCCAGCATCACTTTCGTTGTAGACTGTAGCCGTAAGAGGCTCCGATTTGCCATTGTACTTAACATAGAAAGCATATGGGGATTGAGCATTTGCTGCCCAAGCTGTGGAGGCCACAAGCGAGGCGTAGACCAAATGAGATGTCTTCATGATGATTTCTAAAGTTTTGACGGAGTGGACATTGGCCCTGTTTTATAGCACGGTCGAAAAAAGTTCAAGGCTCTCCTGGACCTTATTTCTCTGAGCAAATGCATTGTTCCATGAACAATGGGGTTTTCGATTTGCCTGGAGACTAGCACCAGTTCTGCACACAGTCTCGCCAAGATATATTCTAAAGGGGCTGTATCAGCCTCCTTTCAGCTAGAAATATTGGCCCTTGACAGGGTTCTCGAGCTACAAAAAGGTCTGGGCACTATCTCTAGATCTTGGCCATTCTATCTTCCGACGTCTCCTTTTTTTTTTTTTGTTTTTTGGAATGAATGGATATACCGATTTCCAGTGGCGTCTAATTGCACAGCCCACCAATCCTAGTTGCTGAACCAAAATGGCCACTGGCTATAGCACTAATTGTTGATTTCTTCTTCTTCTTCTTCTTCTTCTTCTTCTTCTTCTTCTTTTTTTTTTTTTCATTGGCCACAATAATACCAACTAAGAAGCCTGACCATATTATTTAAACCTGGCTTTCCATACTTACATGTTCAAGTTAATGGCGAAGAACGACTGAGCTTGAGTGCTCTTGTTCTAGACCGCGCGCATGCTACGCGTGCACCTATATACAGTACAACAAAGGCTAAAAAACGTCACGGAACATAATGTTTAGGTCACAATGTTTGATTATAATTATAGGTTATTATGGTTAGCTATATTTGCCAAGGAGCACTCATAACCCAATTCAACTGTACAATATTTTAGTGTACATTATTATATTTTTATTGTGTATAATGTACCAGCTGTGTACGCACTCCGCGTGGCTTAGTGGCTTATGTATGGTTGCCCAAGGTTCTGGCCCTGCACTTTTACGTGATACTCCCTCACTGCGCCTCTTCCATACCGCACCATCAAACTGTTTAACATGAGCACATGAAACTAATACATTCTGGTTAATACATTCTAGTTAATACATTCTAGTTAATACATTCTAGTTAATACATTCTAGTTAATACATTCTAGTTAATATATTCTAGTTAATACATTCTAGTTAATACATTCTAGTTAATACATTCTAGTTAACGCATTTTAGTTAACACACTCTAGTCAACACACTCTAGTCAATATACTCTAGTTAGTACAGACTAAAGTTAAGAAAAACTATACTCAATAGTTAATACTGGGTTCTCAACATGATTAGCCCCTGCATACATCAACGTCACTAGATAACTTTCCAAAGATATGACCATCAAATTAATCTTCATTTTGATTGAGGTATTTTGAAGTCATAGGTATGAATTATCAAGTGAGCTGACTCTGTAGTGTTCGGTTCTGACCTTGAAGTACTTGGCTCGAGTCTGAGGTGGTCTGGAATCCTTAGTTCTGGTCTGGAATCCTTAGTTCTGGTATGAAAGCTTTAGTTCTGGTATGAAAGGGTTGGTCTGTGCTGTACCCAAAGGCTTCAACTGTATGTTCCAAAAGCTTCCTACGACTATAAGTATGTAGATGAGGGGAATAGCTTATACCGATTATCTTCTTTTAATTGTTACGTGGGCTCAATGGAAATGAAATTAGGGTGAAACATAGGAGAACTTGAATATTTCTCTGGTGAGTGCAGTAAAGGGTAAGCTCTCCTAACCATTGAGTCAATTCTTATCAAGACTGAAACGAGATTGAGTTTTTTTTATTAGGTGGAAAAAATCATGAGTCCTTAAGGTGGGAAAAATGGGACAGAATAGTACACTTTAGACTTCTTATGACTATGCACTACTTACCAAGTTTTCATAGTCAATAAGTTAGCTCCAGCTTAACATTTTTAATTTATTCATTTGGTAGGTCTGGAGAGTAATCAGATTGTACATATGGAGGCAATGGAAGTTAGACCAAACACGGAAATTAGACAAAGACAGGTAGACAAAGGCAAATAGAGAAAGACAAGTAGACAAATAGACAAGTAGACAAGTAGACAAGTAGACAAGTAGACAAGTAGACAAGTAGACAAGTAGACAAGTAGACAAGTAGACAAGTAGACAAGTAGACAAATAGACTATTGAAGAATAAACGGTTTCATGGTTGTTTCAGTTCATACTAAGGCTGCAAATCATTAACATAAGTACACATTGAACTATAGTTTTTATGCGTATCGCACGACCACACCTAATCGAAGCCTAAACTGTTGAACTTGCAAGACATCTGTACCTCAAGATCACTTGCAACCAGGCACGTGAGCAAAGTCCAGGTTCACGTGTCCCCCCGGAACGTGAATAAAGGAGCATGCAAGTGTTAGAATTAACACTTGATGCATATGCAGATGAGCACATTTCTAACACAAGCTTAAATTGTTGCTAGGAGGAATTGTTGTTAGGAGGATTATTTAAGCTAACCTGCATATTGGGAGCTACGCAGACCAATATGGCTTGGCCTATTGAAAAGGGGAATCTGCAATATTGAAACAGGGCGGATAAGTAAATTTGTCACGGAACCCCTAGGATGAATTTATAGGAATCTAACAAACGTTATCACTGCTCCACAAGTGCAAGCGTAAAAGCGTAAAAGCGTTAAAACATTAACATAAACTACTACCAGGTCATTCTATATCAGTTCCATCACATTCCCACATCTACTGAAATGCCAATGTATCTACAGAATTCCCACCAGTATCTAGTACAAACATCGTTTAAACCTAGTGGTGGTATCACTAATGCCTACATCTGACACGGTATAATTTCCTCTCCTGAAGAATCATTGGAAGGTGGTTGTTCCATGCTCATAAGCTTTCTAGTTATAGGTGTATGGCACTATAGACTTTGGAAGCATAGACACTGCTTTTATATGAAGAACAGATTATTTAATTAATTCAAAGAAGGTATATAGTCAGGTGGATGATTAGTACCTTTAGCAGTAACTCATAGGAAGTAGTTCGAAAATATAAGAGATCAAAAGATGATCAAAAGATGATCAAAAAGATGAGAGTCGAAATGATGATTTTCAAAACAACAAGGCTGCGAATGCAAGCACACTTGTACCTATAGCATTCCTGGTAGCTGCATTGACGAAAGGAGTGATCTTGCCAATGCTTTTGAGCGTCATAGTCTGGGGGGTATCTCCAAAGGCGTCAGACTTTAGACTAGGAAATTCGGATGGGTAGTCTCTTTTAGAACCATCGAGCAACTTGTTTTGGGGACTAATGTCTTGTGGTCTAATGTCATGGGGAGTAATTTCTTTGGGAGTAATGTCTTGGGGAACTGTTCCTTTAGAAATATTGCTTTTGGAGCTATCGCGTTGAGGAGTACTTTTAAAACCGCCATTCTTAAAAGCCTCACTTTCCCAATTGAATGCCTTGGTTGAGTTACCTATTTTGGCAGTCTCAGAAAGATCTTGCGGATGTCTTCTGGAGTGTTCCTTCTTATCCTTCGACATACCGTTTTCGCTGTATACAGACTTGGCTGAGTATTCAGGGCTGGACCCTTTGGTGGGTTCAGGAAGAATGCAGATCCCCGTGATACTCAATGTGGTGGGAGTGCTGATGGTCACCGTCGAGGAGTCACATTCTATATTGCACACAGTCATGGTGAAAGTCGTCTCTTCCGAAATATAAGTGACGTAATTGATATAGGTATTCCACTTAGTGATATCCGAGACGAACAAGGTGTTTGAGGCAGAGCGACACTCATTGCAGTTGGATCCTAACATGGGTTTCCTGATCAGACTGGCATTCCACATCGAAGCATCTGAGTCAATCTTGCTTTTGCACTCGGTGCAATCAGTAGGCAAGCTTTCCCTGTCACCAGCAGTTTTAGACATTTTCGAAGATTCAGACATTTTGGTAGATTCAGAAAATTTCGAAGATTCAGAAATTTTTGTAGATTTCGCAACAGAGATCCTGGGAAAGGAACCGGAAAATCTAATGTTTGACCTGGGATATCTGGGCCAATAAGATTGCGAGGATTTTGAGGATATAGATGATCTAGTCAGTTCCGACTGTTTTGAGGATTTCGAGGATTTGGTTGGTCTGAATGATTCCGATTGTCTTGAAAATTCTGAGGATCTAGACGATTCCAGATGTTTTGAAGATACAGATTCCGGTGACGTAGACATTTCAGACGATTTAGAGCTAGACGACTTAGACGACTCAGACGACTCGGACGACTCGGACTGGTTTGCGGATTCCAAAGAGTTAGAAGAAGAAAGCTTTTGAGAAGATTCTTTAGATCGAGATGATTCTGACTGTGTTGAAGATTCCAGCGACCTAGCTAACTTCCGTGAAGATTCTGAAGACTTAGACGATTCTAAAGTTTCTGAGGATTTCAAAGTTCTGGATGAATAAGACTGCTTTGAGGATTCAGATGGTCTGGAATATTCTGAAATATTTGGAGGTTCAGAGGATTTGGACGATGATGGCTGTGAAGATATGAAAGATCGGGAAATCTCGAGTTTCCTCAATAATTCAGAAGGCTTGGACAATTCTGGTTTTGAAGCTTCAGAGGATTTGAGATAACTTGCCTTTGAAGGTTCTGGAGAACTGGACGATTCTGATTTTGAAGGTTCCGAAGAACTAGACAATTCTGATGTTGAAGGTTCCGAAGATCTGGCATAGGAAGAGTTATGGGAGGATGCGGATTCGGAAAAATTGGACAAGCTAGACACTGGGGCTGTGGAATTGGTTGAAGTGGAGGATTCGAGTACCCTATACCTGGGAGAAGGCGGGGCGGATACTTTGAAGTCAGTGGAAGAGACCTCCAGACTTGATTTGGCCTCCAGGCTCGAATGAGAAATCACCAGGATTGATTGAGGCTGCAGGCTCGATTGGGAAACAACCAGGCTCGATTGGAGAGGAATCCGGGTCGATTGGGAAACAACCAGGCTCGATTGAGAAATAATCGGGGTGAATTGGGACTCCAGACTTGCTTGAGATGCAATCAGGATTGGGATGTACGGCAGGCTCAGCTGGGACACTGGGATTGATTGGGCCACTAGGATTGATTCATTGGAGATAGGCAAGCCCACTAGAGGGTCACTGGTCAAAGGTAAGGGCGTAGCTGCGTTCAATGATTCATATTCGTCATCTTCAGGCTTCTTATTTTTATCCACCTTAGGCAAAGGTTGTGCAAGTATCTTAGGCTTGTTCACATGATAATCTGCGGGGTTCCATATCCAATAACCCTGAGGTTTTCTCTTATGACGAGCAATGAGGATTTCCGTTTCGAAGCACTCTGGATGATTATTCAAGTAGGTAATAAAACGTATATAGGTTCCAGGCAAGGGGCACGAATAGAATTTAATATTCGTAATTTTGCCTTTTTTATCCTTTTCAAAACGCTCACTTGGAATGTCAGGACCAAAAACAACTATATTTCCGTATAAACCCAAGAACCCCGGGGTTTCTGTCTCATTAGTGTGAATGACACTGTCATTGTAGGTGACGGCGACGGGAAAGGCCGACAAATTTCCATACGACAACACAGAGTAACCTTCCAAAAGATGACCCGAGAGTGGTAAGTAGGACAGATAGATTCGAGCAAATAAGACAAAGGGGAGGTGGCTGTTGTCGGAGCTTTTTGCATACGCCATGAGAGCGTGAATGAGAGTGAGAATCAAAAGAGTGGCATTCATGGTCGTTTCCAACGCTTCTGAAGAAAGACTTGACTGTTTTGTTTTTCTAGAAAGTTCATATCATAAAGTTTCTCTGCCCAATGCACCAATCGTTTTGGGAGATTCACATTGTCCGTGAAACAATAACTATGAACCAAACATGCGACAATATATGCGTAAATCCTGCATACGCGTGGCAAAGAGGGTAGTTTCGAGAAACTTTGATGACTTCTAGCCCCTTAAACGCCGTTTGGTGGGATACAGCTGCCATTATTGTCCCAACATGGCGAATTTTCAATGCATCATTATGCTTATTATAATAGAATTCCGGTATTGTCCATTCATATACGCGTTTCACCGATACACCTTCATTCCGCGTGTCAAATTGTTACGTCACCTGTATCTATTCTGTACCAAAACTCTTTATTCATTGACCCGGATTTTGGTCAGGTGACTTCTTCGTTGCACCCAAGGGTCGGTGGTTGCGTGCAGGATGCAAAGATGTAAGATAAGGCTTTCTAAGTAACACCCGAAATTTGTCGAATTTGTTTATCGTGTATCCAAGGATTCAGAAACGTGGCCGAAATGCAACCTGGGGTCTAGATTTAGAATTCCCACCAAGCAGTATTCTTTCATGTTGTAATGTGTAGGTCATTTGAGTCATTTGAGTCATTTGAGTCATTTGAGTCATTTGAGTCATTTGAGTCATTTGAGTCATTTGTAGATCTCTGACGTTGAAGTTAGAAGCCACGTCACGTTTTGCTGCCATCAGACGTAAGATCACAAATCACACACTAGAACAAATACGTATTTAGCTTTTCTTCTGGCCGATAAATCTAGATTGTGGGGAGGAAAGGCTCCCTTTATATATGTCAGTGCGACCCCGCCTGGTGAAACAACATGTGTACAAAAGGAGAAGGGTGTGCGGGGTAAGCCGTTTCGATATGTACTCTTTTAGTATCTCACATCACACGGCGTAACACTAGTCACTGGAGTAAATACAAGCGGACATTTCGGTGGCCTGTAAAAAAAACAAAAAAATTTAGTTGTTATCTATACGCTACTGTATATTACCTTAAAGGGCAGTTCCAGATATGTTCTAGATTCATGGGTGGATTCATGGGTGGATTCTTTGGTGAGGGGTTTGCAATATGGCAGGGGGTGCGAAATGTTAGCATATAAACATAAGGTTGCAAAAGATGCCAGCAAAACAGAAAGAAAAACTTGCACTTATATAGTTTGGGTTTTTCGAGTGATTGCTTTTGTAATTTTGCGTTTCTGATGTTGCAGAAATGTCCAAATATAGTAATTTCCCCAACTCGGTATTATGCCATGCCAATACACAGTTTGCCACCGAAGCCCCTTAGATTCAGGTAAACACTCATTGCGGAAACACTGAGGATTTCCAGTCTAAGATGAGTCAGTGAAATTTGAGTTCAGTTCAGCGTTCGGTTCTTGAAACTTGGGGGTTGGAGCTCGGGGGATGTAGCGTCTCAGATCTAGAACTTGCCCCCTTCTCTAGCCATAGGTTTCTTCCGAAAAGCCAAACTTTCAAGAACCAATAAGCATTATTTCATGTCAGTCTTGATCCCCAATTATTTTCAACTTAAACCATTAGGTTCAAGGTGTGAAACACATGGCTGGGTGTATCCTGCATACTCGCCCCAAATGTCTCATCTAACTTCACCAGCCACCAAAGCCTAAAGTTACTTTGACGACATCAAAGAAACTTCCATGCACCACCATGATAATGGAACGGTCTAGGAATTTTATCTCAGGCCCCTAAGTAGCCACCAATACCCAGCTATAGAACCATAGTATAGAACCATCCATAGACCAATACCAATAGAGTATATAGAGTTCCCAAACAGTAATATCAAAACAATTAGTATTTCCACAAAACCCCAAAACGAAATTCAACTTTAATTTCATTGACCTTAAGGTACCACTGTTGAGAACACATATGGCCATGGACCACACCATATACACACCAACCCAAACAGGAGCCAAGCAAGACAGAACACTATAAAAGTGGGCGATTCCTAAACCAAGTCTACCTTTTATCTTCACTCATTGAACATTGCACTGATTTGAAACAAGTCTGAAACAAGTCTGAATAAGTCTGAAACTAATCTGAAACCAATTTGAAACCATCCATTCACTTTACTATGAAGCTCTCTATCCTTTCCATTTACCTTCTCTCAGTTGTTTATGCTGATACGTCAGAGAAAGAAGCGGAGCAGAACAAAAACGTCGTGCAGGCCATTGCCAAGATGACCAGCAACTTACTCCTTGATACCGAGAAGTTTGCCCTGATGAACGGCATGTTATTGCAGGATATGGTGATTGTTCCAGGTATCGAGGTGAAGTCCAGTAACCAGCAGAATATGGAAAAAACCGGGTGGTACGAGTACGTCCCCTTGGTCAAGAGCCTCACCAAGGATGTGTTGATGGGTGTGGGAGAGGTCTTGACCGTAATTGGCCTTGGTGACGTCGGCAGGGTTGTTCTGGGAGTAGGCGAGTTCTGTGATATTTCTACCGGCGGATCCTTTAACCAAACGGCCGAGACCTTCTTTAAAATCTGATCTGAAACAGAGTATAGTGATTAATAGTCATATAACTGGACCGTTTATTATATCATGTAGAGACCAAGTGAGTGTGAAACAAAGGTGAAACGTATGTGAAACAAAGGAAAAACCAAAGTCAAACTTATGGGAAACAAAGTTAAACTTATGTGAAATGCTGTAAATGTCGGTTGCATGGTGTAGATATAGGAGAGGAGGGCTGCAATTTTGTGTGCAGGTCAGGGGATATATAAACAGCCGATCCCCCTCACATTCCTCACCTAATATTTTTTAGTGTCACTACAGATCCAACGGTGCATGCAGGCAGGAAGGATGTAGATTAGACAATACATGTTCTGCAACGATAGTTAGGGCACCTTAAGAACCATAAATTAACCATGGTGTAATGTCCAATGGACAGTGAATGAAGGACACTATCCTCATAGTCTCATCAAGATGTGTTTACACTGCAGGAGGAGAATTTATTTTAGGTGAAAGAGAAGAATTATCAGTGGTAGATGGAATGTTATGAGTACGAGGTCTTTTGGTGGGTCTGGCTCTTGGATGCATTTTGGTATACCTCAGGCAGATGATATTGAATTCAGCTATTTAAGAGAGGAATCTGGTCCAGACGCCCCTATGGGAGCCCGACCTTCGTAATACCGGCGGTTATAGTAACCAAAGGTGCATATGCAGAACAGGTGTTTGTTATTGCACTATCCTCCCAAGCCATGGGGACACATAGCGCACTCACCTTGTTACTGTTTTTCAACAAAGGATTGTCCTACTATGGAATACCTATACTGATCTCATCAGATATGGTAATAGTGATTTGAGAGATACAGTTATACTAATAGTGAAGGATGGGATATACTGTGTGTGTTAGACTAATATACAGTCTTCTACTGGCACTACTATTCAGTCTACTAATAGTACATTGATAGGTATAGTCATACTTATAGACTATACCCAGTACCAATACCAATGGTACTGTACCAATATACAGTGATCCTAATAGTGCTGTATTAATATTCAGTCATGCTACTGGTAATGTACTGATCTTAGTTGGTCAGACTAGCAGTACACACTAATAGTACTGTACTGATTACAGTCATACTGAAGTATACATTGATGAAAAATCGTCATTCTACTGATATACTACTAGTACTAAGTCATTTCAGACGGATGTGCAAAGGGTGGTGGACTAATATCTACTGCTACATTAAAAGTTATACTGATAGTGCTGTACTATATTGACACACTATACAGTCATACTAATGGGTTCTTATTTATGACAGTGTCTCAAGAGCAATATTCATTGATCAATGAGTTTTTCAGAAGAGAGAAATAAACAACTTTTTAAGTCATTGGGGTAACTTATTTTGTCACGTGGTCTTTGTGCTTGGTCAGACCTTGAGGTTTGTAATTCGGTTAAGACAAGTTACTAATGGAACTGAACCAATATTCGGTGATACTAATTGATTACAAGGTGTTGGATCCTTGGTTACGTCTTAAAAACTCATTACACAATGTTGATTTGTTGATGGTCTCAGGAAAGGGAATCATGGCTATCATATGGACTTATCTGGCATACAGTCATACAATACAGCAAGTTCCGTATCAATAAGCCAAGTATGCTAGCTATATCATGTACTATACTAGTATAGGTAACGGTTTACTTTGGCCTAACAGTACTGAGTCACTAGGCCACTGTGGTAATGCTACCTAGAAAGAATCTAAGAGCTACTAGTGAGTATTGGATTGGTAAGTAAATAAGTACTTACCATAAATATGAAGTCTTCAAAATGTCTAGTCTGTCCAATTCTGTCCAGTGTCCAAAACTACCCAAAACTGTCCAATCCCCAATGTATTCGGGGATGACCCAAAACACACCAAAATGTCTTGTTCACAGTTTACTCTTATGGTGAGGGGATGGTGATTTCCCTTTACGGTTTACTCAGCCTTGCTTTAGATTTCCATTTTGGGACTCCATTATGCAGGTGCCAAGGGTCTTGAGTTTCCGGAGATCCGTGGCGTAACATTACCCCATACGGAGCAAGATTACTCCTCACCAACAAAAGGGTGCGTTTAATGACACAAATCTGGGATATAGTTCCCCTCCAACCTGCACATAAGGGACGGAATTACCAAAAATGGGTACTACTATGCAGTCTCCCCAAAAGAAGGCTTAGTTTTCTTTTTTTTCTTTTTTTTTTTGATGGAGTGCATGCTCTTGTCGTGGTGACGCTTGTATTTTAATGGAATCCGGGGACATGCCAATACGCATGCTCAATAGAGTATAGACGCGATAAGAATTTGGCGGGGTGCGTGCGTGGGGCGCGGCGCAGTACTTCCGTTTTGGGAACTCTTACGCAGCCTTACCATACAAGGCCTAAATTCTTGGTAAAACCCGTCCAAAAAAAAATAAAAAAAAAAAAGGTTAGAAAAGAAAAGCTTCCAAATATGTCGAGAAACCGAAGAATGTGGGGCGGTGAGGGAGTATAGGGCGTGCGTATACCATTTTTAGTGGGGGTTCATTGGGACCTTAATTCCTTGGCTCGCTCCAATATCGCATGCGGCGCATCCTTGAGCTTGGCGGCGGGATCTTGCATCATGCACAGTCCCCACATTTGCAGCCTCTTCAACCACCACACTATATAAGGAGCCCACCGCCCCACATCCAGAAAATTTAAGGCCAACCACTTTCTTCTTTCTTGTCGTCTCCATTTGTACCAATACCGATCTTTAGTGGTACTGTTACTACCTTTTATTTGACGTCTTCATTATCTGGTAGTGATTAGTTGTGATGAATAAGGAGACTAGGGGCCACGTGGAGTGGGCAATACCCGCTGAACGGGAAATCGAAATCATAAATGTGGAGGCTGCAGAAGCTACGGAGGTAGAGCATAATGCCACCGTGTGTGAATGTTTACAAACTCACTTAAAGACTGTGCTTTGTTGTGTGGTTGTAAGTGGTACCATTATTATGGAGGGATACGATAAGAGTTTGATCAATTCGTTTTTTGCTTATCCATAGTTTCAAAAACAATTTGGCCGTGAAATTAGTCCTGGAAAATACCAGTTGCAAGGAAAATGGCAGGTGTCACTTTCCATTGCATCAAATGTTGGTATTGTGTTTGCTTTGGGAATCAATGGGTACTTGATTGAGAAATTTGGCCACCGACGCGTGATCATGGCTTCTTTGGTGGCCATGGCCTCGTTTGTGTTTATTCTGTTTTTTTGCCACCACAAAAGAGGTTCTTCTTGTGGGGCAAATCTTGTGTGGATTACCTTGGGGTGTTTTTACAACCATGGGCCCCACGTACTCTTCGGAAATCGCCCCCTTGGCCCTTAGAGGCCACTTGACTGCTTATGTGAACATGTGTTGGGCCATTGGGCAGTTTGTAGCTGCAGGGGTGTTGAAAGGATTAGTCAGCAACAACACAAAGTGGTCGTATAAGATCCCGTTTGCCATCCAGTGGGTATGGGTGCCAGGGTTAATGATCTTAACGTTTTTGGCTCCCGATTCGCCTTGGTGGTTGGTTCGTAAGGGCCGTATTGAGGAAGCAGAAAAGGCTGTCAAGAGATTGACTCATAAGAGCATCCATAACCGGGCCAAACAGTCGGTGGCCATGATGATCCGGACCACGGAGTTGGAGAGACTGCAGGAGGCAGCACGTGCAGAGAACGCATCATCTTCAGGGTGGAGAAGTTACATTGAGTTGTTTAAAGGCCCCAACCTTCGGAGAACGGAGATTGCATGTATAACATTTGCGGGGCAACTGCTCTGTGGATCCACGTTCGCCTACTCGCCTTCCTATTTTTTCCTGCAGGCAGGACTCAACCCGGAGGATACATATAAGATGAATCTTGGCACCACCAGCATTGCATTTGTGGGAACTGTGTGTCTGTGGTTTCTCTTAAACCGTGTGGACGTCGAACCATTTACGTGACGGGATTTGGGATCATGACGGGTCTTTAGCTTTTGGTGGGTATCTTGGCATTTCCTGCAGAGAGCAAGCCGGCGGTCAAATGGGCTCAAGCAGCCATTATTTTGGTTTGGGTGGCCACGTATGCTCTTTCACTTGGTCCTATTACCTTTACCATTGTGTCGGAGATCTCATCCACCACCTTACGTGCACAGTCCATTGCGTTGGCCCGGAATGCATATAATGTGTGTGCCATAGTGGCGGGAGTCGTGGAGACATATTTGATTAATCCAACCGAAGCAAATCTTAAGAGCAAGACTGCATTTGTATGGTTTGGTACGTCGTCGTTGGTGTTTTTGTGGGCGTTTTTCCGGCTCCCAGAAACCCGAAACCGCACCTACGAAGAGTTGGATGTGATGTTCGAACATAAGGTTCCTCTGAGGAAGTTTTCATCTTATGTGATTGACCAAAACGATTTGGGGCTTGGAAGAGTCTCGATGGAGTCCAAGAGAGACCCTAGTTTGGCTCCAACTCGCAATTCCGACAAGTAGTCGATTGAATGCATTAGATACTAATAATAATTCGAAATGTTTACCATAGATTTTAAGACTTTATGTATATTATCAAGTTATTATCGAAAAAAAAAAAAAAAGTGGATGATGTGTCTTATATGCAGGCCCATCGTAATTGAACGGACCAAATTTCCAAATTACGGACAATTTTCTTCGTTTTCGGAGTGCAGTGCGCCAATAATTATACAGAATCCATGTATGAGAACGTTAAAGAAGATTTTGTATGGGTATGTTTATATGATTGGCCTGCATAGTAGTGGTTGATGGTTTGGATTGTTGAGAAACAGGAGCCGCGGCTCCCTGTTTCCCTGAGACGGCGGTCACTCACGTGACTGTGGTCGTGTGAAGGCTCACCCCAATATAAAAGGACAAGCTCCCGCTATTCTATAAAACCGCCAAAAATATATATCAACTGAGGGAGGACATACCAAGATGTCTCCCGACACCAGACCCACCAATATTAACTAGCGTAGAGGTACTGATGTTTACTGAGGACCTGGACTGATTCTCAATACGGATTTGAACAAGATTCCATAAGGTTCTGAGGAATGCATGAGAGCAGACTAGTATTGTATCCGGGTCTTGGTGTCAAGAGTAGTCAGGTTTGTTTACAGACAAGGAATCTTAGGGGTGTGGTGCAGGAACAAGGAGTCCAGGCAATCGCAAGTATATAGAGGGGATTCCGCTCTAGGTTGAGCGGTACCACGAGTAACTAGGATTTCACAGATTTCTTCATACAGAACGGTAGCCGAAATTATGGACTTTGGAATACCAAAGTTTAACAGTCTCGTCAACAAGTACCTAGCATTTACAGAGTCAGAGTACTTCATAGATGTGATATATTCAGACCAGTAATGTACCGCGTGCAGGTCACTAGTTGGTGAAGACTCTTCAGCAGACTCTCCCTCTCACCGTCTAAACTACTTTGGTCGTGTGAGAGTGAGTGTAGTAGAGTGAGTGTAGTAGTGGGTACCGTGAGAAAGTGAAACAGTGCTATGACGTGACTATAACCAATCTCGTCTCGTCGATTCAATAGGTCAAAGACTCAAGTCTATAAGGAACTCCACATTTCAATCCAATCCAATCCAATCCAATCCAATCCAATCCATAAACATACATTGCTTATCCACATAATCAGTAGTAGTAGTGTAGTCAGTAGTCAGTAGTAGTAGTCAGTAGTAGTAGTGTAGTCAGTAGTAGTAGTACATGGTCTTTGCTGATACAACTGTCTCATCAGTCCCCCCAAAGCCAGAGATTCCCAGGTGCCAACAAAATTCGCTCAAAGTTCGCAGCACCTCGCGACACTTCAAAAGTCAAGTCACCAATCAGTGGTTGCAAACGTTTACCAGTTCGTCTCAACGCTCAACAGAACATCTGCAAGCTGAAATCACCACTATACAAGCTGGAGACATACTACCCTATGTCACA
>NLAW01001431.1:87011-103766 GCA_002370915.1 Metschnikowia lochheadii | reverse complement strand
TGTTAGATCCACCATACGTAATGCCCTACCTATTGAGGTATTTTAAAGCCTACTCTGTCTAATCTTAACAATGGCCACTTCAAGACGCTGTGCCCCAGCGTCCATCGCTATTGTTGTCGAGCTAAGCCTCACGCACCACTATATAAACACCTCAGATTCCTCCCTTGGAGGAATCATCGGCGAATGAACATAGTAGCTAGAGTACTGAGGTAACCGGAGTCTAACAGTACATATTATATATAGTATATATAGTATAGACTAGTAGTAGTAGTAGTAGTAGTAGTAGTAGTAGTAGTAGTAGTAGTAGTAGTAGTAGTAGTAGTAGTAGTAGTAGTAGTAGTAGTAGTAGTAGTAGTAGTAGTAGTAGTAGTAGTAGTAGTAGTAGTAGTAGTAGTAGTAGTAGTAGTAGTAGTAGTAGTAGTAGTAGTAGTAGTAGTAGTAGTAGTAGTAGTAGTAGTAGTAGTAGTAGTAGTACATAGTATATATAGTATATAATAATAATAATAATAATAATAATAATAATAATAATAATAATAATAATAATAATAATAATAATAATAATAATAATAATAATAGTAGTAGTAGTAGTAGTAGTAGTAGTAGTAGTAGTATATTCCAATGGTATTCTTGCTTCCGGCATTAATGTATGGAGGAATGCTTGAGACAGTATTGGTTCGGGAGAGGGTCTGGGTGACTTTCTCTTCGAAGCCACTGCCAGACTTTGACTTAGGAACATTGTAGGTATGATTTGATTTCAAGGAATAAAATGCATCACTTGTTCCATCAAACTTGCTTCCCTTATTTGGTCCAGTAGGATTGGATATCTCACTTGGGCTGATGTCCCCTTGGGGTTGAGGACTGGAAGCAAACTTGGAGGGACGTTAGGAGCAGATTTCTCTGTTTGGCCAGCCTCAACAACTTTGGGGTTGTATCCCCGCTTGCTGGTTTCAGCAGGGCTACTATGGTGTTCTACCTTGGCAGTCTCAGAGCTCTTTGAGCTTTCAACTGTGGTGGTCTCAGCGACAATTCAAAGTCCGGTCATGGTTAATGTAGTAGTCAGTAGTAGTAGGCCGTAGTAGTAGTCAGTAGTAGTATATAATAATAGTAGTGTAGTGTAGGAAACAATAGTAGAGTCATCTTTAGTAGTAGTAGTAGTAGTGTAGTAGTAATAGTAGTAGTAGTAGTGTAGTAGTAGTAGTAGTGTAGTAGTAGTCGGCTGGCAGAAATATAAGAGGTACCTCGTGATGAGGCTCACAATAGTCTCATTAGACTTAAGTCCTACGCCACTTGTCATAAACACTTGGGTGTAACTTTGGAACACAGAAAATCAGTAAGCCAAGATAAGCCTAATACTTAGGTTTTAGAGATCATTTGACGGTTTACCTTGACGATTCAATACCTAGTATTCAGGATAGTCCATAATAATCAAAGTTTGTACTAAAAATAGTACTGGGTACACTAATTTAGCTAATTTATTATTACGAATGTTAGTATCCGTATGAGCATGAGAAGACTCCACTTGAAGAAATCAAGGCCAGGGAGGATGATAGACTTAAGGATATTCCTCCAAACACTACCCCAGCCAGTTCTGGTGGTGCAGGTATGGACAAGTTCGGTGTTTTATCTGGGATCACTGCTCCTTTAGACAAAGCAAATGTGGACACTGATGCTATCATCCCCAAACAATTCTTAAAGACCATCAAGAGAACGGGTTTGAAAAAGGGTTTGTTCTATGAGTTGCGTTTCAAGCAGGAAAATGGCAAGGATGTGGAAACTGATTTCTGCTTGAACTTGAAACCTTACAGAAACGCAGAGGTGTTGTTGGTGACTGGAGATAACTTTGGATGTGGGTCTTCACGTGAGCACGCCCCTTGGGCGCTACTCTCCCGATATCTCGGATAAATAACTGGAGTTGTGAGGTGTGGCTTGATGAAAGAGCTTATAAAATGGGCTTATAATTTTGAGAATCGGGCTTACTTTCTCATTACGAAACTGACTTAATACCTGAACTCGCTTTTGCAGCCAAAATTATAACACCCAAACCCGTAAACCGGGGTCACGTGACTAAGTGATCAAAGGTTGAGGAGCTCTTTAAGAAACTACACAGCCTTTTGTACTTAATTATGGATATACGCTATAGAATCTTTGCTTGCTTCTCCAACAGATCAAAGTCAAAGATTTTTCTACCATATGCGTAACTGCCACCATAGTAGTTTGTACAATTGATGGCCGATGACCGTGATATGGATGACCGTGATATGGATGACCGTGATATGGATGACCGTGATATGGATGACCGTGATATGGCGTTTTTGCAATGACTATTTTTCACTAACTCGTCTAATTGAGAAACGTTTTGGTGGGAGCTGCACACAAACATCCAGGAATTTTATTCAATGTCAAGATAAGCCTAATACTTCTAGTAAGACCTCTTTCATCCAGGATTCTCATCATATGAATGATATGAGCCCTAAAAGACAACGACATATCAACACGCGGACTCATTGGAGTCATTGGAGTCATTGGACGCATTGGAGTCATTAAGCCAATTGATAAATAGCTAAGTAATAAAAAGGAATTTTAAATAGTCATATGTAGTTCCTCTACTAGCCAGTACTTTAGCCATGGAATTAAGAAGCCGACGTTGTGATCCACAATGGATATACCGTATCATTAACACCAATATTTACTACACCAATATTTACTACACCAATATTTACTACACCAATATGTACTACACCAATATGTTCTACAGTCCTCACTACAGTATACTTATTGGATTCTTTTCTCTTACACGTCCCTGTACATCAATACATATACTAAAACATAGGTTGAAACCACTATCTATGCTAGACTAAGCTACAATACATTTTCTATACTGCTACTACTACTACTATTACACATCTACTGAATTATGTAAAGAGTGAATTATATTTGTCTTTAATAACTATTTCGAAGTACTCCCAGAGTAGTCAATTTCCTGATTTACGTTCTAGACGTTCTAGACATTCTATTCTTTCTATACTTTCCATTCTTTCTATACTTTCTATACCTTTGGTAACATGAATGTTTGTGCAATCATACAGCGTGGTGTATGTTCGTTGTATGTTGGTTGAGTAATGAAATGTTGAGTAGGGGATGATGGAGTAAGGGATGATTGAGTAGTGGGTTCTGGATGATACTTTGCCTAGAAGATGTAGGCCAATGCAACGATAAAGAACGAGAGCCCAAGAGTGGCTTTTGAACCGGACCCTTCTTCGAAACTGCTCACTGTAAAGCCACTAGACACGGAAAATGAAGTGTCTGTTCTAGACTCTGGAACAGTATTGGAGTTGACGGTCACATATGTTGTGGATGGAGTATAAGTGCGAGGTTGTGGGTGTTCAGGACCGTTTGGATTAGGAATCTGTGGAACCAAAGTGGTTGGAGTATTGGAACCATCTGTTGGAGTATTAGAACTCTTGGAGGGTGGAACCTCTGGGACATTTGTATTTGGACGGTTCAGACCATTAGTACTTGGAGTAGTATTAGTGTTGGTGTCAGTGTCTGGAACACTTCTATTAGGGACATCTGTGTTAGGGACATTAGTGTTAGGGACATCTGTGTTAGGGACATTAGTGTTAGGGACATTAGTGTTGGGGACATCTGTGTTAGGGACATTAGTGTTAGGGACATCTGTGTTAGGGACATCAGTGTTGGGGACATTAGATGGGATACTGGAACCTGGGGCTCTAGACTTTGAGTTTGAGGTTGGAACACTGGAGCCACGAGCAGTGGAACCTGAGATACTTGGAACAGAAACACTCGACACAGTACTGGAAGATGCATCACCAGAGCTTGGGGCACTAGAACTTGGAGCACTAGATGGAGTGCTAGATCCTGGACCAGAACTTGGGGTAGAGCTAGTACTTGGAGTAGAGCTAGAACTTGGAGTAGAGCTAGTACTAGAACCAGGAGTAGAACTTGAAGCACTTGATGGAGCACTTGTCTCTGTAGTACTAGACTCAGTGGAGCTAGAACCTGTGGAGCTAGAACCTGTGGAGAAGTCAATGGAGGACTCGGAGGAGGAACTTGGAACACTGGAGCCTGGGATGGATGAAGTTGAGGGTGCATATGAAGACGTCATGTTAGGAAAGAATGGCGTCAAAATGGAAACCAAAGACAGAGACAGAGGCGATTGGGAAGACAGAGAGGTTCGGGAAGACCCTGGTGATGCAACCGTAACTGTACAAGTCTCCACATTATCACAATCAGAAGGTGTAAATGTTCCTGGTACTGTATGAATGCTATCCGTAGGAACAGTCACTGTAGTAGTGGTATGATGAGGAGCCAGGGATGTATTTGAAGGAGTCAGTGTGTTTGGAGTCAGTGTGTTTGGAGTCAGTGTATTTGGAGTCAGT
Organism: Metschnikowia lochheadii; assembly: GCA_002370915.1. NCBI lineage: Eukaryota > Fungi > Ascomycota > Pichiomycetes > Serinales > Metschnikowiaceae > Metschnikowia > Metschnikowia lochheadii. Next base: position 99,366 of record NLAW01001431.1, on the reverse strand, counting down.
GTGTTTGGAGGAACAACAGTAACTGTGCATGTCACAAGATCCAGACAGTCTGAAGGGGTGAAAGTACCTGGAACACTATGCAGCCTGTCGGTAGAAACGGTTACTGTAGTTGTTGTATGTGGAGGAGGTATCACAGTCACAATACAAGTTTCATAACTCTCACAAATAACAGGTGTATAAGTTCCAGGAGTAGTATGCACACTATCAGTCAAAAGAGTGGTTGTAGTAGTGGTGTGCAGTGGATATTTGGTGACTGTACATGTCTCAACAAGATCACAATCTGAAGGAGTGTAAACTCCTGGCACACTATGCTCACTATTGGTGATAACACTGATTGTAGTGGTAGTATGGCTTGGAGTAATCATCGCCACGGTGCATGTAGCCACAATATCACAATCACTGGGTGTATAAGTGCCTGGAGTGGAGTAATGCGTATTAGTCATGGAAGTATAGGTGGTGGTAGTTCTTGGACAAACCTGGTCCTCCTTTGAGATCTGGTACACGTTGTTAAAATCCTTATGTTCTTCTCCAGAAGGGTACTTGACGTTGGAGAACAACTTCCATTGCGTCATTTCGTTAACATACACAATCTTGAGAGGGTAGTATAAACCTTCTTCCATATGTACATCCACGGAGTTGGTGACCACGGCGCCAATCACATAAGTATAGTCGCCACCCTTTGTAGCTGCGAATTGGGCCACGGGGGTAACACTTTGAGTAACGTCATAACAACAGCTTCCAATTCCACCAATAAATTCTCCAAACCCATCATCGGCACTCAAAGTGAAGGTGTATGTTCCAGTCATGGGCGCGTAGAAGTATCCTGTGAGTTCGACGGAAAAGTTGCTGGCGGTTAAATTGACCCCATAGATTTCTCCCATGATTGGTCCATTCACGTAATCGGTTCCTCCTTCAATATTGATATCTGTGACTCCTTGAGTTTCGGCCACTTGGCCCCCGAAATCCTTATAGGTGGTAACAAAGAAGTCGGGGTTATCGTTGGCGCTGAGGTCGAATAAGGGGTACTGGAAGAACCGGACATTGAACCCTTGGCTTTCCACCTGATCAAAATGACACCCGGTGATGGCGCTCACTGTACTGATAAAGGATGTAAGTGCCACGAACGGCGTTATATATGAAACTCGCATTTGTGTTTGTGTCTGTGTCTGGGTTTGTGTTTGTGTTTGTGTTTGTAGACTATAAAAAGTAGAGAGGAACCTGGAAACGAAACGGGGTTTCTACCCTTATATGCTTTTCATAGTTTGGGCGCTGGAACTCTTTTTTGCAAAACCGAACCCAAGGTGCATGTGCTGCACGCGCTATCTATGAAGCTGCATGTCGCTTACGAGGTCGCGAAGCTTCTAATTTTCTCACCGGTTTCCAACAGTTTACCCCCGGAACAGCATGCCAAGGTAATTCCCGGGCATTTTTACCATTTCGGTGTTTTTTTTATGCACAATTTCCCAGATAAACCCAATATTCGAGAACTTCTACGGTTTTTTTTCTTGTTTTTTTTGTTGGGCTTCATTTTATTGGCTTATCTTTTTTTTTTTAGATTGGTACCCTCGGATTTATCATAAGCGAGGCGCACCGAATCTCACCATCGAGGTGCATGTGCAGGGACTTTGACTTCTATACGTGATAGATGCAGATCTAGTATATGCAGGCCACAGCCTACAAAAGCCCCATGATATTTCTAGGATTTAGAGAAAAACCTTCCTAATTCGGGTTTGACTAAATGACTTGAAATGTTTGGCCAAATATATTGTTCTCTCCTTGTTTGTGTCCAATTCCGAGGGAAGAAGACTGCGTTACTTAATTCGTGCGAATACGAGAATTGAACTTTCTGCATACACATGCAACGCCTCGGAGCTCACTGAAATAGCGCAAAAAGCTCTCACCTTTTGGACTTCCTGCGGTGTCTATATGCAAGACAAATATCTTTCCGATCGGTACCTTAAACTAAAGGCCATATCAAGAGTGGGGGGTTATGTTTCATAAGTAAGAGATGTTTTGGTATGGTGTCAAGAGAGTGATATGGGGATGTACTGGTGTTTGTAAGTTGCGCCCGGACTTCAAACCATAACCTCGTAATGCATCGAGTGCATAGAAAATTCACCAAACCCGAGGGTCTTTTACCTCTTCACTATAATCTAACCTAAACACACTAACAAAAGATATTGCATGGAAGGGGGGCACACAGCAAGCCAAAGTGGCCCGACCTGTATACTAGTCCCTCGTCGTGACGTACATTATTGAGGAAGACTGCGTGCGTGTGCAGAATAGAAGACCTCTTGCATGTAGTCTAGTGGAGGAACCTCGAACCTCGAATACCTCGAACCTCGAATACCTCGAACCTCGATTACCTCGAACCGCGGAAATGCATGGCGCGCAACAGAGTTACCCCGCAGGACTTTATTCTGGGTCGTGCAGTCAGCATTACCGCTTTGGGTCTGGTCATTACCTTGTTAGTGTTCCATGCCTTGGTAATCTGCATCTAAACAGTGACTAAAGCGGCTAAATCGTCTTAAATGAAATTCGTTTAGATGTGGTTTTCAAGTTAGTATAACTAAATGTTCTTTCCTACTTCCAAAGCGTTTCCAAGAGTGTTTCAAGAGAGCTTCAGGAGTGTTTCAGGAGTTTTCATTCATACATGTTTCATACGTGTTTCAGGAGTTTTCATTCATACATGTTTCATACGTGTTTCATGGTGTTCAAGATGCAGCGTCTTCCACATACTGACGATCTCGGCAATGTTTTTACTTTGAGGTCAGGCCTTTTTCTTGCCGCCCATGTGCAGTAGTCACAACTCTTTAAACGCAAAGATCTGTACTAGAACATTTTAAAATAGTAGTTTATGTCGGTATTATGTGCCGGTGGTATATGCACGTTCTTATCTGCACAGGCTACCGTGCAGGAAAGGGTCCTGTGGCTCCGGATCTTTCGATTTTATTGGAGGAAACTAAAACACATGCAGAAGAAGAATTAGACCGATTTTGTTTCGGAATGTTTCGGAATGTTTCATGAGTGTTTCAGATTTGTTTTGTGTGATTCATGAGTGTTTCAGAATTAATTTGAATGTGTTTCAGATTTGTTTCATCAGTGTTTCAGGTTTTCAACATTGCATATTGGTGTGAAATACAATTTATTGGTGGAGATGAGGGCGAGAGATGAGGGCGGGAAAAGAGGGCGTCTCGCCGAAGAGAAAGTGTGTGTCACATGCAGAAGCGCATCAATTTTTTTTCGCTGCAAGGACGGGTGAGGTTTCGAACCGAGGCCGGATCATTACTATCTGCAAGTTTTGCGCTTATCATTTCGGTCACTCCTCCCCGGTGGCTTATGTCACACATCTGTACCTCGTAAGTGTTGTAAGCAAATACGAGATCCAAAAAAGTTATGAGACCTTCAACTATTTGCTGATCGGGTTTATGAAGTAGCCAACATTGTCTGATCTGGTTATGAGTCACTTCATAGCTTTCGTTATGGAAGGAGTGGGTAGTGGGGGGAGGGGGGGTACTGCAGGCAGTGCTATCTTATATCCCATTTTGCCGCTTAACAGGTGTTGGTCTCCAAACAAGAAATTTGAGTCACAAGGAAGAGCATGTGGAATTTGTAAAAAAAATCATCATTGACTTGTTTCTGAATTGTGTGTGGTCACGTGAATGCCTCAGAGTCATAGCTGAAACAAACATGAAACAAACATGATACAAACTTGAAACAATGCTGAAATAACGTTGAGACAAGCTTAGACAAACTTTAACAAAACTGTACCAGATATGAAATAGACCAGATTCTGTGTCCCGTTAGATTTGAAACGTCCCCGTTGAAAGGTTGAGCTCGTAAATTGATTTTCAGCAAGCGAAGGATTGGAAGTGCAGGCGCATGGAAAGGGTATCTGTATGCACTCCACACGCGCAGAGAAGCAATGGTGTATCTGTAGTTCGTTTTAAACTGAAGCAACCATATATTTCCATCGCCATAGAAGGATTGAATACAGGTCCTAATTTCGAAATTCACATTTGGACCTGTAGTGTGCATATAATGTTAGTGAAATGTGACTCGCCTCATAGTCAAGGTGCACGTGTAAATCCAAGCCATGCACATCAAGTAACCCAACATTTCCAACTCAGATTAGACACATATATTTTTCTTTGAACAGTTTTTAGAAGTCTTGAAGCCTCAAAGTTAAGGACTGGATTGTTTTTTTTTTTTCACACAATAGATGTGCTTCCCAGTATTTTGTCTTAGTATTGGAGCGGCATTGCATATAGTGTTGCATTGAAGGATATGCTGGCCAATCCGATCTCTGATGTTTCTCTCTCTGACCACTTCCAAGAATTAGATTGATGGAATCCTGACTTCATATGATTGTTTAGACTTCATTCTGATTGACCTGATTTCTGGTTGTATATGGCGATATTGTGGGCCGCGCACTACCCACCATGATATATTTCCAGCCCACAACAAAGACACAATTCGAGTAAGCTATATCATAGCAGGAAATAATGGGCATTCTGTTCAGGAGGGGTAGTATTTTAACTGTCAGAAATCTGGAGCCACTAAACCAATCAAATACCCATACCGTTTTCTTGAAAGAGCACAACAAGAACCAAAGCCCATGATCGAGACGTATCAATTTCATGGTGAGGTAGTAGCAAATCAAATATAAGCCAAGCTGTAAATGTTTGCCTTAGTCTGTTTGTGGTAACTGGACCACTATCGGTATATGTATCACGTAGATACGCCTCAACACACGTTCCAGAACACTATCCCATTGAGTGGATGTCATTGATAGTTGGTACCTTCTAGTTCACAGGAATCTAGCAAAGTAGAATGTTTGTAGGCAAGTGGGAAGAGTGGACCAAGCTGGTAACAAGGTTCTAAAATGTATCAACCAACAAGCCAATAACCCCATAACCCACAAAATCACTTAGAATAGATATGTGAGTAGCAACGTTTATAGATTCTCAGCAATTTATAGGTTTAGGGAAGAAAATAGTGATAGATCCATTACAGACATTGGTGAAACCTAGGAACACACTTCTGATTGAGTTGATCATTTGAACCTTCTAGGTGAACAAAGACTTTACCATCTGGCAGAGACTAATCAAACCTTCCATTTTGGTTCACCTCTGACATCTGGTCAAAGCAATTGCTTTGCAAAAACTCAGACTTCTTGTACGCCATGTCGGCAAGGGTATTAGTCACCACAGGTGGATTTCCTGAAACGAGGTCCTTGACGGTCTTGTTTAAGAAATCATTGGTCTTGGAAGCCGCCTATTTGGCTTCCTCCACTTCGAAACCGTTGGTCTTTATCCACTAACCCTCATCCACTGGTCTTCATCAATTCATCATCAGCTAATTCAGACAAGTAAGATAGGATGAACTCTGGGAACATCAACACTAATGTGTGATCCTCAGTCAAGTCCTTGGATACTTGTAGAGCAGCTTGGAAAGGAAAACCCGACGAACCAGTCACTAGAATACCATCTTCTCTGATAATCCAATTAAATGACCCATATTCATTGGTCTTGGTCCACGAGTCATTTTTGTCCCTGATAAACACGCTGGAAATAAAATCGTATCCAATACCCTCCACCAAGTATCCGTCATAACAGGGGTTCTATCCATAGATATAGTATGTTGAAGCCTATGCCATCTAGCTCTAACAATAGCAATCCAAATGCCATCGAAAACACTTCAATAGGTTGGTTTGATTGATACAGCCAATACCGTATGATTTTTTGCCGTGAAACCTGTGTAAAAGCACATCTATGGTTAGCGTATTGAGTTTTGCAGCCACCTCCTCCCCTTCCAAAGTTATATAAGTAGCTTCGATTCCTTCCCTCAAAATTCATCAACATATACCATAAATTAGTACCAACATTTAACAAGAATTCAACACATTTAGAGGAGACTTAGAGTGGGTCTTAGAGTGAGTCATACCGTAATTCTTAAAGTGCTTGGACTAAAAAGAGCGGGTTAAAATGAGTGCGCGGGCCGGCTACTTATACCCACCCAGACTCCAGAATTGCAGCCACGCACGAACCCCGCTTTTTAGGAATATATAAGGAGCACAACCCCTGCCCATTTTTGCTACCCTATTTTTTGAGACTCGAGTCGTTATCTCTATAAACACCGCGGGATCCACTAAGTGACCCTGAAGTGATACCTTACACGCTACACCCGTGAGTAACAAGACCTTGGGCTACTTTAGGGAAGATAAACTGACACCATACGATATCTTGAAAAAGCTACCAGGCTGTCAATTTAATAAGGGGAAATTTAAGAGCTCACAAGTGTCAAAATGACTAAAAAGGAGTGGCAATTACTACCATAAACACTCACAAGCGGTGGCGTAATGTTATACAAAACCATAATAAATGATACTACGTCATGGATCAATGAAGCAAAGGTTCTTTAACAGTACAAAAAGTTAGTGAAAGAAGTCAGTACAAGAAGTCTACGTTTACTTACTACAGCTACTATTACTTACCAAAGCTAGTGATATGCACTAGTATATGTTTCTTTCTACTGTTGAAACTATAAGTTTACATTACCAGTGGAGTGAAAATTGTGAGGATAAAAATTCCCTAGCACTTCTTTTGGGATTTGACCAACAACACCAATGGGTATATGATCTACCAATGCCAGCTACTATTTATACCCAAAGGAACTATTAATGTGGTGGCTCTTACAAATCATAAAAATACAACCATGCCATTACTTACAATTATGAAATCATGAGATGAACCAGCGGCTACCATCGATAATTATGGAGTTTGGGCTGAAACAAACAGAAAAGATAGAACAAACGATAAATCACATGACACCTTTTCCATCAGCAGAATACAAAAAAACGGCTCTTTATTAAATCCTTAGCCCATGATTAGAGCAAGAAGTCATCGTTATAATAAAGCTCCATTTCATAGTCTGGCTGGAAATCACCAAAGAGAGATTCACCGTCCCCGCTCAATCTCTCAGTATAAGCAGCTTCTTCATCCCCGCAAATCTTCAAGCTCTCTCCCGGACGCAAAGCAGCATCTGCCAATAACTGACACTCGCAACTCTTTTCCATGAGAGTATAGAGGTAAGCGGCCTCGTCGACTGTGGTGCCCACGGTTAAAAGCCCATGGTTCTGCAAAATCACTCCCTTTCCATCTCCAAGTGCTTCTGCTATAGCCACCCCTTCCTCAGCCTCCAAAGCAACACCCCCGAAATTCTTGTATACACCGTGGCTCTTATAGAAAATGCATACGTCCTGGTTGATCATATCCAAAGGTCTGCCCAAAGCAGAATATGCCTTTCCATATGTTGAATGGGTATGACAAGCAGCTATGACATCGGGTCTGGCTTCATGGACTGCAGAGTGAATGGCGAATCCTGCAGCGTTAATGGCGTGTTGGGGTCCATCGGGTAAAATGTTACCCTTGGCATCACAATGCACCAAATCACTTGCTTTTATAAGCCCAAAGTGTTTACCCAAAGGGTTGATCCAAAACGTTTCGGGATCAACGGGGTCTCTTAAGGAGATGTGACCAGCAGCGCCTTCGGTATATCCTTTTCGGGCAAATATGCGGAACGTTGCCGCCATACGCTGCTTGGCCCATTTCCGCTCTTCGACCTTGTCCTTGAACTGAGGAATAGGGTGTGGGTGTGGTAAACCCTTGGCGATGTTATGAGCGCCGCGAGTGGTCTCCTGGAGTACGGATGTGGGAGACATGTGGAAAGAAGGATATATTATTAAGGTTTCTATTGGGGCCCAGGGAAACTGGGGAAATATATAGGACGCTTATCAACGCAAAGCCAAAAGAGGAAGTTAGCGCTCCTTTCCGCGCACGTGACCTCGGCGCGGATCTCCTCCCGATGCCCATGCCGATTGAAGATTGCCGATGCCGATCGCTCCTTACCTGATTGGGACATCCAATGCATAACCGCTTCTAAAGCAGCAAAAAGCTTCATTTAAATGGAGTGAAACAAAGATGAAGAGAAGTCCTGGCCAAGATTAAGCCGGAGGATAGAGATGGGAATAGACCAGCCTACAGTGGTGTACAGGTGTGGTCGTTTGCTGTGAGCCTCGCACACCCCTCATATTCCGGTACAGATCGTATAGGCCAATACTCCTCTACAGCAACATGCATATTCTCCGCCGCGTGTACCCGCTATTTCTCGTGCTCCAAGTAGCATTGGCGTCGCCTGGAGACAACTTAGAGGAGTTTGATGATTGCCTCTACCAATGCCAGCAGATAACGTGCTACAACAACCCCTACTACATCATGCAAGAGCAATTCCGGGAGGCTTTGCAGAAGAAAAACCATCATTTCCACCGGTACGAGCCCACATGGCATTTTGACTGGCACTTGAGTGGGCTCTTAAAATCCCTTTTGTGGGACTGCAAGTCCAATTGTGACTACCAATGTCAGCGGATCATCACCCGTGAACGCAAGGCTGCAGGGGAAGAGGTGTTGCAATTTCATGGTAAGTGGCCATTTTTAAGGGTATTGGGCGCGCAGGAGTTTGTCTCCACATTGCTCTCGGTGGCAAATTTTGTTCCGCACTGGATTGGGTTCAGAAAAGTGGGGCGGGTCATGGAGTCGTCACAGAGATCGTTTCAGAAAACGCTGCAAACAACTACTTCTTGTCTTCGAAACATTCGCTTGGTGGCATTCATAACCATGTGTGCATGGATCAGCTCGGCTGTGTTTCATGTAAGGGACTTTATCGTGACTGAGAAACTTGACTACTACTTTGCGGGGATGACGGTGCTTAGTGGGTTTTACAGCATCTCGTACCGGTACTGGAAGTTGTATTTGCCTAGTCGCAAGTGGCGGGCCTGGGCATGGGGCTTGGTGTGTGTAGCAGCTTATGTTGCCCATATCTACCGCCTTGAAACAGACTGGCTGTATACTTATAACATGCGGGCCAACATTGTGGTTGGGGTCTTGCAGAATATCATGTGGGGCTTGACGTGCTACTCGCTCTATAGCAAGTACTTGGAGGAGGAGCACAGTGAAAACACCATCAACTTCGCTCATTTGAACTATATCAGTCCGGAGAGAATCATCCTTGGAAGTTTCTATTCCCGCTCGGCCAAGCTCTACTCGCTTTACCCGCTTTTGCTCTGTGGCATAGTGATCATGGGTATGTCACTCGAGGTGTTTGACTTTCCGCCATTCTTCTTTGACTTGGTGGACGCCCACTCCTTGTGGCATTTGGTGACAATCTTTCCTGCATATCTTGGGTGGTACGATTGGATGGTGTGGGATGTGTGCGAGAACGTGGCAGTCGACCATGCCAGGGTGGTAGAAAAGAAGGAGCAGTAGAGAGGAAGGAGCGAGAGGGACGAAAGGGGGAAAGGGAACGAGCTAGGACTCAGAAACTCAGGGACTTAAGGCCTAGAAGGACTCTACGACTACTGGGAAGAACTCAGAATAAAGAAAAATGAAAAGGAGCGACCAGAGTGATTGGGACTTACAAGAGTGGCTATGATCGACGCTGAAGAATCATGAGAAGGGGAACCTAAAGAAGTTGGAGTTGGGGTTAACAATGTGAAACCAGGATACTTGAAAATACATCAGCTGAAGACTTGAAGACCTATCAATATCATACCATCCATGTTCATTATCCTAATGTTAGTTCCCATTGGCCTGCAACTGGATCTAACACTTGACCTCAATTGAACCGAATCCGAATTAATAGATCTGGTTTAGTTTGGTCTAGAAAATACCTGGGGTTAATCTCACCTGGAGCATGACTACGATAGTCATGTATCTTACGTGGATCATTACTCAGCAGTCAAAACATAACCCAACCAGTTATTTTCAATTGCTTAGCATCGACCATCAATTGCATGTGATACAGGTGATAAATGATACAGATGATAAATGATACAGATGACAAATGATACAGATGACAAATGATACGGATGACAAATGATACAGATGACCGAGAGATCGTGCATCCAGTGAGAGCGAAGCGAACAGAATGATTACGAACTCAATCAGAAAGTAATCCATTCTGTCGCTGTTTCAGCACACGAAGATGGATGACTTAGGATGACTTCTTATGGACATTATGATGTCTTAAAAACTGGAAAGGTGCAGTCAAGTTTCGTTCTCTACATCAATGAATGAACACGCTGGAGGATATCAACCTGTTCATGAATATTCGGGATATCACTGAGTCTCTTGATGTATGGCTGTATCCAAAGATGAATATGATGTTCCATCAAGAAATGCAATTCTTATGAGTTCATACTAACAAAAGGAACCATGTGAAAAATCTTGTTTCCATTACCAAATCTCAGTGTCAACAGTGTGGTTTTTCTTCTTAAGCCACGAGATTCAGTACCATGTCCAGAAATCCATCCGAATAACCGGAGACCGGTATAAGGGTTCTATTAACTTAGCGAACAACGCCAAAGAGTTTACCACGTATGAATATCTTGTTCAGATTCCAAGCTTTTTGTTCAGATTCTGAGTTTGTTCAGATTCTGGGTTTGTTAAGATTCTGAGTTTGTTCAGATTCTGAGTTTGTTCAGATCCTGAGTTTGTTCACAATCTTATTCTGACCCAATGATGAGCATAAGCTCGACCGAGTGAGTGATAATCAGGGTGTTGAGCTATCACAGCAAGTATTTTGTTTGCAGTCATAATTAGCATATCCAGTTCGATTGGTTGTAGAGTGAATGATCCTCAGTCATTCGTTATCTAGTCGTATTGAGTGACAGACAAAGAGATAAACAAATTCACTTTTATATAGAAAGACTAGGCAAATAAGATTAGTGACTGACTGACTGACTGACTGATTTGGTGAATGAGTTAGTTTCATTGGTAACTGGAACTCGAGATTGCTGAGTGATTGAATTAGTGACTGAAGGAGTGACACTGACTTGGATTTGATAGTCATTCATACAGACAGATAAATGAATAAATGACTCACAAGGAAACTGACTATCACTAAAACTGACCATCATCAAAACTGACCATCACTAACATCGACTGACATACAGTAACTACCAAATTAGTGATTGAACGACTAAGTGATTGACTGACTAAGTGAATGACTAAGTGACTAGTGCGTACTGCTACAAATACTGACTGCCAATACTGACTGCCAATACTGACTGCCAATACTGACTGCAATGTGAATACAGTGAATACATAATTTTTTATAGTATGTATTTCCTTACTTAGCTTGTTCACCGTCAATTCTTTAATGAGGAAGAGGAATACCAAAATGTCTCTAACACCAGATCCACCAACGCTAGTGTTAGTACTGTTAGTGTTAGTACTGTTAGTGTTAGTACTGTTAGTATTACTACTACTACTACTACTACTACTACTACTACTATAGACTGACTACTACTACTATAGACTGACTACTACTACTATAGACTGACTACTACTACTGACTACTATAGACTGACTACTACTACTGACTACTATAGACTGACTACTACACACTGATCCTCTGGTTCTTTTCCGATACCTCATGCAATTATGGCTGATTCAATTACCATTGTTAGCTAGAGATAGCGTAGGCTTCATAGTGCCTCTATGGGTAGAGCTCTGTCAATGTAATCAGAATATTAATAAGTAGTAGAACAATAAAAAAGAATATATCACAAGGGAGTAATAATATTAATTTATCATTAATACATGTCAATAGCTATAACAACAATATTATTAATAAGTCTGATATGTTCTATATAACGTATGTTGACCTAAACTCTTATATTCGTTGATGGTTCCTCAACAAGAGGAACCGGAGTGGCTTATATACCTTTGAGAGAAACGTGGAACCGAAAACCCCTCCACCAGAACAATGGTAAGGATTGTTCTGGAATATTTGAACGATGGCCTCTGATGCACGAGTTGTCACAACGACCAAATGCCGTGTCACAGCATTGGCATTTGTACTAGACACTACTAGAATCGGACATCGTAGGCTCCATATTGTATCAATAGGTAGTGTTCTACATATTGTGGATCTAACAAAGTCATTTTTATATCATCAACATTATTTCGGAATAGTGGAACTAACATCTCCCACCACCTCATGTCCATTCTAACATTGGCCATTGCAAATATCGTATTGTAAAAAGAATACTTTTCGAAAGTGCTACAATTAATCATTACTATTGTTTTGATGAAGCTGCGGTTGTTGTAACGTCCATTTGTTTTTGTAATCAGTGCTTGCTTCACTGCAATGGCTAAAACCATTGTCAAACTCTGGTATCGTATATCTGGCGAAAATATTTTCTGATAATCTATCCCTTCCTTGTGGACGTTTCTCAGGCTCTGATACCCCTAAAAGTATTTTGGAGGTGTCAAATACCCTGGGGGGGGGGGGG